>JASVEL010008770.1:0-119557 GCA_032618575.1 Nicotiana noctiflora | reverse complement strand
CACTATTTGAATTTTGACCAAGAGTTGGTTACAACCGTATGATGATCAATTAGCAGATAGTTTAATCAGCTTAGGTTTGAGCAGATCTAGAATGGCAGGGTTTTTAATTAGTTAAACTTAAAGGGTCTATCAAGTGGTTAATTAAATATCACTAATTTGATATCAGTAAGGAACCAAACAATATGGCATGGGAGTTAATATTAATACTATAATACACCCATGACTCTTGATTAAAACAAGAAGGGACAAGACATGTAATAATGGAGGTATAAGAGAATAACATGGGCAAAGATGGTGGGGAGGATTAGTTTAAGTGTTTCAAGAATGATAGAAGGTCTGTTTTGGCTATAAATACAGAGAAAAACCTGAGAAGAGGGGAGATAGACATACACACAGTAAGAATTCAGAAATATAGACATTCCTACACACAGAGATACACACAGCAAAGACACATTTCGAAAATACATAGAGAGACATTGAAAGCATATAGTCATTCACACATAGATCCTGGCCACTGTTTCATTGAAGTTTTAGAGACTGTTGTTGTTGCCGTTTGTGAGAGAGGACCATTTGCTTGCTGTTTTAGTTTGCTGAGGTTGTTGGTCGTGTGTGTTTCATTGGCTTCTGGACTGTTTCGTGTGTTTTGATTCAGTGGCTGAGTATTTGGTCGCTGGTTCGTTGTTGTTCTTGTGTTGTTGGTAGTGCCGGGCCATTGTTTTAGCTGTGTTGAGTGTATGCTGCTGCTGTGTTGATTGACTGTGCTGGCTTGGTCTATTGTTGCTGCTGTTGTGTTCATTTGGTGCTGCTGGTCTCACTGCTGCTGTTGTTTGCTATTACTGCCTAGCTGATACCGTAGCCTTTCATCTTTGACAATTTCCAGGTACACGTTTGTAAACTCATGCTTTATGGGAGTAAATTGAAGTGACGATTCCCCTTTTATGGATCTCTTTCAGCTTACTGTTTTCATTTGCAAACTGATGTCAATTTAAGAAATATGTGATGAAGTTCGAACTTTATAGTATCATAGTGATTTGAGTTAAGTCCGGATGAATGTGTAATTAGTTTTTCGTTATTTTTAACAATGGGTTTGGACTGTAACACTAATGAATTTTCAGAACTTTAGATAAATTTGGTTCTGTTTTCATGTTAGTAATAGATTCTTATGTTTAGTAGTATGTGGCTAACAATCAAAGAGTTAGTAGCTTTGGTTTAACGATTGTTAATATAATAGAGTGAGCATTCATTTGAAGGTTTAGTATACTTCTACTATGATAACGAAAAAAAAAACAGAGATTCAATTGTTATTAAGGAAGATAATTTACAGCTAGGTTTTCTTGCAAAACACAATGAGTGATCCATGAATTAGGCCATGAAGAGTTTGGTATGTGATAGGCTCAATCAGTTAGAGCAAAAGTGATTATGGGTTTCGCCTTTATTTCGAGACCACAACACCCTCACTGCGTATAAGACAATGGATTAGGTGGAAAAATAATCAACCAAAAAATGTTAGTTTGATGTATCTAGTTCGGAATTTACTAGGTTACTTGAGTAAATAACATCGCTTTAAATAGCAATTTGAATAAAATTAGTAACTAACGTTAGTGATGAACGTTAGCATGAAGTTCAAAATGACTTTGGTATTACACATAGTTAACTCCATCGGTACCACTCATCTAATACGGTCGGTTTAAATTAATTAGAGAATGGTTAGTTTGTTCTGATATTTTGTCAAATTCGTACGCTATTTATAGTTTTTTTTTAGTTTTAGTATTATTCGTTTGTAGAACAGGGCATAAAACAATTTCCTTTATGCAAGCTCGAGCGCAATTTCCGTTCACATTGATCTAATAACTAATAAGGGGTCCGAGCTTATAAACATGCAATAAATTAGGACCTTTTTCTCTTTTATTTTAGAGACGAACTTAATAGAAAAATGTAGACACTTTAGGATTGTCCTTTTAAAATAAACGAGACGAGCCTCGCCAAAAATATACAATTGTGGGGCCCTCGAATAATTGTCATGAAAACTTAGATTTGGAAGGACCGTCTAGTGAATTTCACGGTCTTTTCCCAAAGTTAAATAGACGATAGACTCTTTAGGCACGATTTGAAATAAAAAGTACTTTCCTGAATGCGGGTGTGCATTTATGCGGCCCAAATCTTACTCTCGGCGAAACTGAAATACATTAGAGTCGCAGGCGTACTGGTTACGGTGCGGCTCGAAATGTGCTTTCGTAACGTCGCAATTCTTCTAAAAATAAGAGCGGAGCATTAAAAGCACATAATTAAAATATATAAAAGAATCAGATAGAAACAAAAATTGCAATTGAGCGACCGTGCTAAAACCACGGAATCCGGGAGTGCCTAACACCTTCTCCCGGGTTAACAGAATTCCTTATCCAGGTTTCTAGTTTCGCAGACTGTATTACGAGTCATAAATTTCCTCGGTTCGGGATTAAACCGGTGACTTGGAACGCCATTATTTTTCCAAGTGGCGACTCTGAATTTAATAAATTGATCCCGTCTCGATTGTCCATTAATTGGAAAAACTCCCTTGTGCCCTCGCGGGTACGGAAAAAGGAGGTGTGACACATGTAAGTCTAGATGACTCTGTATATCATGAAATACTTATAGTGACATGCATATGTGTATGAATGTCATATCGTACATAGGTACATGTGTTCATAAGATCATCAAGCCTCTGAGGGCATCTCATCATATCATCTCGTCTACTGTGCGCAAAATCATCAACGTATACCAGTTGATCAGATGGTGGTGCGTATATAACGTCGTAACCTATATATATATATATATATATATATATATATATATATATATATATATATATATATATATATATATATATATATATATATATATATATATATATATATATATAATGTCATCTAGTCATGGGCATGTATGCATGAAATGCATATGAAATACGTTAATAAAATCTCTTGGTACGTCATAAGACCATTATACTTCTAATTAATATCATGAAATAAACTTTATCAACTTACATATTTTTCTGAGACCCATGAACACATGATAAAATAATATGACATATAAGGAATCAAGAACATATGTATCTCTAGCATTTACGTGAATAGAGTCATTTATGGAAGTTTTGCATTGACTCGTTTTGTTTGTATCATATGAATCATGCCAAAGAGAAGAAAGGGATAAACTTAAACGATTCTCTTGACAAAATATGGAACTAAGTTATATGAAAAGCTCAATGCAATCACGTTGGTCAAAGGAATCTTGGCCGAAACCTTTCCATCCCCGAAATGACGTTTCTTATGTGATTTGGATAAGAAACTCTTGGATAACATTTCTATTCCTATTTTTATGAATTGATGAAGATTCTTATAAAACCTCACGTTAATTATCAGTAAAGAGACCAAAATGGCTTAGCCTAGTTTTTCAATCCAAGAATTTGTACGTGTAAACAAGGCATTTCATGTATGAATCATCAAGCCTATTAGTGCCACTTTGGATTTGATGACAAGTGGCAGCCCCCAGAAAGGATCTTTATCCACTTAATTATAATTATCCCCATAATTAATCAATCATCTATATAATTAAGAATTATCTCAAATTACTTAAAATACTACTTATTTTTAACATACTTTATACACTTCATTATTATGATCATGTGGTACCATATAAAATAAATACATATATTATTATTTCATTAAAATATCCATGTAAAAAAATATAGATATATTTTCTCAACTTCTAATCTTCCTAATCTCATAGAAAGCGTACAAATTTTCGTATGCTTAATTCTTAAAATGGTAAAAAGGATAATCTTCTTTTATTTCTTGTGGAAAAAGATAATTTATATCTTTACAATTAAAAAAATCTCATAAAATTGATATTATGTGTATAATTTAAATCATATCCGAAAGTAGTAATATTAATAATTATATATAATCATATTTTTTCAAACCTTTTCTTTACAAAAATGTTCCACTCAAAATACCATATCAAATATATATACATATATAATGGTATTAAGATTAACATTAAGAATGAAGTTATTCGAGAGAAGGTGGGGGTGGCCCCGGTGGATGAGAAGATGCGTGAAGGGAGGCTCAGGTGGTTCGGGCATGTGCGGAGGAGAAGTCCTGATGCCCCGGTGAGAAGTTGTGAGCGACTGGCGGTGGTCGGCGTGAGGAGAGGCAGAGGGAGGCCTAAGAGGTATTGGGGAGAGGTGATTAGGCATGACATGGCTAGGATGCATATTTCCGAGGACATGGCCCTTGATAGAAAAGTATGGAGGTCTAGTATCAGGGTTGTAGGATAGGGGCTCCTAGAATTTTTTGTACTCCTTTCCCGGGGTTGGGTGAGGCTTGTCAGGGCGACTCATAGATGATTCGTGCATTGGATTGTGTCCCCTTATGGTAGTTATTTATGGTAGCTACTATTTGATATTATTGCATGTCATTTTATGTATAATTCTTATGTTTAGATAACTATTTATGCGATTTCTGCCGGAATTACTAATGCTCCTTTGTTTTTATTTTTGTTGTTGCTTTCCCTTTCCTTCTTTAAGCCGAAGGTCGATTGGAAACAGCTTCTCTACCCTTTTGGGTAGGGGTAAGGCTTGTCTACATATTACCCTCCCCACACCCCACCTTGTGGGACTATACTGGGTAGTTATTGTTGTTGTTGTTGTTGATATAATGGTATTAAGGTTGTCAAACTTACGGAGTGTAACAGAGACAAGTGAAGACAATGCAATCTCTTCCTTATCAGTCGGAAAGGAACCATGTACTACAATTACAACCACTGAAGCTCAAGAAAGAATAATTGATGCAGTTCAAAGCACTCCACATGTAGCAGAAAGAAGGATACAAAAGAACCAGTCAGGCTTACCCATCTCCCCCGCAAATGAAATTCAACTGCCCAACTGGAAACACAAGAGCTCCCATCCTCTCGACAACATAATTACTCCTCTGGATTCAGGAGACCAAACCAGATCAAAAGCCAAATATTCACTTGCCTTATCAGCATTTCTCTCACAAATAGAGCCTAAAAATATTAAGGAAGCCTTAAAAGATGCAGTCTGGATCACAACCATTCAAGATGAGTTGCATCAATTTGAAAGAAACAAAGTATGGCACCTGATACCTAGACCCTCACATCAGACCATCATAGAGACCAGGTGGGTATTTAGAAATAAGCTTGATGAACATGAAAACAATACAAGGAGCAAGGCAAGGCTAGTGGTCCAAGACTATAATTAGGAGGAAGGAATTGATTATGATGAGTCTTTTGCTCTAGTTTCTCATATGAATGCTATCAGAATACTCATTGTTTTTGCACCACATATGGAATTCACTCTATTTCAAATGGATGTCAAAAGTGCATTTATGAATGGTTTCCTCAAGGAAGAAGTCTAAGTAAAGCAACCTATAGATTTTGAATGTCATGAACACCCTAAATATATGTTCAAATTGGACAAGACACTGTGCGGGTTGAAGCAGGCTCCTCGAGCTTGGTATGAGAGGTTATCAAAGTTTCTCTTAGAAAATGGTTTTGCAAGAGGAAAAATTGACAACACTTTGTTTCTAAAGAAATGAGGGAGGAACCTGCTCATTGTTCAGGAATGTGTGGACGATATCATTTTTGGGGCAACAATTGATTCAATATGTGAGAAATTTTCAAAACTCATGAGAAGTGGGTTTTGAGATAAGAATGATGGGTGAGTTGAATTTCTTCTTAGGTAGCAGTTCACAAAGGGAAGATTCATTAGTCAGCAGAAGTATATCAAAGTGCTTTTGAAGAGGTATGTCATGGAAGAATCAAAAGTGATTGACACTCCCATTGCCACTACTATTCGGCTAGACATGGACGAATTTGGCTCTTCTGTAAATCAAACATTGTATAAAGGCATCATTGGATCTCTCCTTTATCTTACTGCAAGCATGCACATATTATCTTTAGTGTGGGTCTATGTGCAAGGTTTCAGTCAAACCCCAAGGAAGCTGCCAAAAAATTCCTGAGATATCTTAAGGGAACACAAGACCTAGTTTTGTACTACCATTCAGGTAATAATTATAATTTTATTGGGTATGATGATGTTGATTATGTAGGTGATCCTGTGGATAGAAAAAACACATCTAAAATGGCTCACTTCTTGGGATCGTGTCTTATCTCATGGGGCACAAGAAAGCAAAATTCAGTAGCTCTTTCAACAGCTAAAGTAGAATATGTTGGTGTATCCTTCTGGTGTGCTCAGCTTCTATGGATCAAACAGCAGTTCGAAGACTTTGGAGTGTACATTGACTTTGTACCTCTTTTATATGATAACACGAGTTCACTCAACATGGCCAAAAATCCAGTCCACCATAAAAGAACCAAGCACATTGATGTGAAACATTATTTTTCAAAGACAATGTGAAAAATGGACTTATCTATATTAAGTTTGCAGTACATAAGACCAAATTATAGATATCTGCGCCAAAGCCCTGAGCAGAGAACACTTTGTGAGAAATAGGCTGGCACTAGTGCTAATAAAGCCTAGTTGAGAACATGATTCCTACTATATGACTATGAAAATCACATACAAGTAAAATTAGCTAAAGTATTTTTTGGCCAAGTATAACTCACTTCTATACCGTTACAGGTAGACATGTATGATGATTATAGAAGCTTCCGAGGCAATGCATGAGCGATAAAAGAAGGTTGAGCATTTTTTTAGAAGACTTGTCAAGAACCTGGTTCTTGTGCCACAGGTTAGTAGTCTTTTACTTTTCTCATACATATTTCAAAATAAAGCAAAAATAATTCCATGTTATCAACCTTTTCAGAACTCTATATGTCATATCTTTTCATTCAAATCATTTCACTTCCCTTTGAAATGTTGCATCTTCTCATACATCTACCGCCGTTTCAGAACCCATTTCTTTTTCCTTCATAATTGACATTTACCTCATAATAACCTTCTCGCTCCCAAAAACATGAATGATCATCTCTGTCTTCCTCAGTCTCTCCAGAACCTTCAAGCAAAATTCCCCTACCATGGCTGAGGATCAAACAATCCCTCATACAACTGAAGAGAAAAACTCGAGTCTTCTCTTGTAGAAATAACACCAGTCATCCCTTGTTCACCACTGTTCAAATAGAAAACCGTAAACCAGTTTCTCCTTCACCCTCCATCCCTTTATCTACTCCCTCTAACTCTACTCCTCTTCTAAGTGTTGAGAACTCAGACAACCCTAAAAATGAAAGCATCTCTCCCTTGTTGCCTCAGTCACTCGAAGAATAGAGTAAAAATGATATTTCGGTTCCAGAGGAAAAGAGTAAGTCTCCATCGCCAGAAAAAACTTCATCGATTAGTCCTGAAAGTGCTAAGGGTTCTAAATAAAACTCTGATCAGTCTACAGGTACTCATATCTCTTTTATTGTTGCCCCTATGGAACCTTAAGACAATGATGCCATACAAAATATGTTGCCTATTACCGATGAGGGAATTATTATAAAGGAATATTCTACTATGCCTGAGTCTCAAGGAGAAGAGACCCAATCCTTGGTGGGAGAAGGCACAATGGTGCTTTTTGAACAGCTTGTACCAAAAGAGACTACTGGGACCCCTGTTGATGGACCTGACTCCTCTCCTGAGGAAACATGTCAGAAATCATCTTCCCTGGTCAATATCGACCTTGCTCCTTCTCTTCGGTTTGATGTTGAGACCTTGGAAGTAGTGGCTCCTGCTATGAGGTCCAATGATGAAGAAGATGAGGATGATATTGCTCTGAGTGCGTTCAGTGCCGCAATGAGGCCAGTAGCAACTCCTAAGCAACCTACCACGAGGTTGCATAAGAAAGAGGCTTTTGAGTCTATGCTAAAGAAGATTAAGAGAAATAACGTGAAGAAAAAGAAGAAAAGGCTAGTAAATGATGGTGAAGTTATTTGTGACTCGAATATCCCAGTTGTGGAAGTTGATGAGGAGTCCACTAAGGAATCAAGTTTCTTGATCAAGAGGTATCAAAAGAAGAATCACTTACTGAGAATACTTCAAAATAAGATGCTGGAATACCCAGTGAAAAGTCAGTAACAGATAGTGGCAAGTTGAAGGAAGTTGTTGTAGAAGAGTCTGTATCTGATGAGGATGTGCAAGTGAAATCTATTGGGAAAGTTTAGTCCAGTGAAAAGTCTGTGAAAAGGAAATTGGAGGATGTGAAAGAACCCAGTTATGTAAAGAAGACAAGAAGTGGAGGTATATCTGGTAAAGAAAGGTTGATGCATCAGAAAGTGTTGTGGGGTCGTACTATTAACTTTGAGATATCTGAGATGGCTGAAATGTGCCAAGTTCTTCAGATGGTTGAGTTTCACCAGTGGGGACACCTATTCAAGGTGGATGTGCCCAAGGTATATGAGGAAGTGGTTCAAAGTTTCTACGCAAACCTCTTTACTGTTGAATCTGATCACATCTGTGCATTTGCAATTGGCTTACACATTGTTATGGACTCTGTTGTGTTAGGAAACATATTTAAAATTCCTTCTAAAAGTCTGTCTTCTGTTAGTAGTGTCTGTAGCTCAAACTTTAGGCATGTTATAGTTAAGGATGGCGCTGTGTCGAGGGGGAAGAAGTGCATAAGAAAGCTTTGCTTCCTATTTGTCAGCTACTTTTTAAGTTGGTGAAAAATGTCCTGCTTCCTCGTGCTGAGAGGAGGTCTATCACATCTAAGGTTAATCTGTATCTGATGGAAGCACTGGATGAGTTTGAAACTTTTAATCTGCCATCCATAATGATTTAGCATATGCAAAAGGTGGCAGCATTCAAAGATGGAAATCATGGCCTCCCCATGGATTTATTCTCACGTGTGTCTTCAAATTCTTTAAAGTGCCTTTGGGACAACCTAAGATGGGGACCAAGAAGTAGAATATCTATAAAACTACTCTAGAGGAATGTGAGTGTATTGACAAAATTGAAGGGGTAGGAAGCACTTCAACGATCTACCAACTCATTAATGCTCAAAATAGCATTACTGAAGAGATCAGAAAATTGAAAGCAAGGAATGCCATAATAGAGACTCAGCTCAGTCAAGTTCAAGAGGCACCAGGGTCTTCCAGTTCTTCAAATACAGAGGTTGCTCGTCTGACTAACGAGAATGTCGATCTCAAGAAAAAAGTTTGAACCTGAGGGAGAAGCTGCTCGCTGAGAAAATATCCTCCAATTCTTGGATAGATCTAATTTTCAACACACTTGATGCCTCTTCCAAACCCTCTTCCACTAGTATCCCTTAGGCATATCTCTCAGTGACCAGTGTCCAGTTTATCTCTTTTGACAATGTTTTGATGATGTTATGGTGTTCGTGTTCTTTTGGTTTGGTTTGTGGATGGAAATTACTGTTACTGCTCCCGTGTAAACAGTCTAAATCCGCATTTCATGTAAAGGCAAATGATATGCTTTTCGATATTTACGAAAACTCTCCTTCTTTTGCTATAAATGCTTATTTGTTTCGGATTCTCTTTTCTATCATGTGTTGTGTGCATACATGTGGCATGAGTTAAATGGGCTAGAATTCTTTATACTATTTGCTTGCTTATGTGTTTTTAATAATGCCAAAAGGGGGAATAGTAGATAAAATTGAAGGAGTTAAGAAGAAGGATGGACTGATTCAAGGGGAAACACAAAGTCACGGGGAACTTGTGAAGTTCTGTTACTTCTGGTTTTTGTTGGTCTAAATATGATTCTCAATTTTTAAGTTTGTCATCATCAAAAAGGGGAAATTAATGTGTTTATAGTACCTTAGCTTCATGTTTTGATGATCTAATAAACTTAACAAAGAACCAGATAAGGAACCTCATACACTTGCTATACAACTCAATCAACGGATTCAAGCTTATGTGAGTTTATATGACTTCAAAAGATAAATAATCAACATAAGGATCTGACCCCTTAGGTTCTCCTGAAAACAGTACGAAGTCTCTCTACAGCTGGAATGTGACTGCCTACACTGAACATACAAATAATACAGCACGGTGGAGCAGTCACTTCTCATTGGGAAAGACCTTGTACCAACCAAGTGACTACGTCATTCAAGTGATGGCATCCTAGTTGTATTAACAATAAAAATTAAAACAAAACATCACCTTGAACACTTGAGAATTCATTCAAGCATTCTAAATATCTAACAATCAAGTATTCAATTCTCAAGTGCATCAAGAACATAGTACAACACTACTACGGGCCAGTTCCTATACGAATCTCTTGTATGTCCTTAGTTGAGTTGTAACTTTGTAATGTTCTTTATTGTAATTCCTACTTTGCTTATCTAGAAGCTTTAATTAGGAACCCTTTGTAAACTATAAACCTTTAATGTTTGTGTCGTGACTAGAGTTAGTCATGAGTTGAAATCTTTATAATATGTGTATTGCAAAGTGGCTTGTAATATTTGTATTACATGTTAGTTAGGGATTAAGAGTTTAATTTCTAGGTTGCATAGGCTGTAATCTAAAAATTGCTCATAGTGAAGTTGAAATCCCACTAGTGTAGTTCGTGGTTTTTTTATCCGCTTGAGCAGAAATTTTTCCATGTAAAAGTTCCCTGTTCCATTTACTTACTGTTGCATTAGCCTTATCTGTGGAGACCTATATAGGACCTGGTCTTTATATAATTTGGTGGACTAATATATTCTTTCACGGTTATTTGTGAAAGTCTAGTATAATAAATGTGCTTACCTCAGTGTGAGCCGAGTGTTTATTGAAAACAGCATCTCTATATTTTTAAGGTAAATGTAAGACTCGCGTACACACTATCACTCTCAAACTCTATTTATGAAATCAAAATGAGTTTGTTGTTATTGTTATTGTACCTCAGTTAGAAGAAAAGGACACTTAACCCTCACTATTGCTACTGAAATAGGTTATTACTCGGTGATGTGCTCGTTATAATACTTGGTTACTTTAATCTATGTCCTCGAGATAGCACTAGGACATAAATGGAATATATACGTATGTGGTAATGCCATCTATTATCAAGATATATTTAAAGTAAGTATACGATAAAAACATAATCAAATGAAGTGATTCTATACACGTTAATATTTTTATCTTTATTTGTCACAACTCGAATTTCTCACTTTTGAGATCGTGATAGTATCTACCATTGTACTTGCTAGGCAAACCAACATTACAGAATATTTCACATTTTTTATTTATCATTTTATAATTAAAATTTAACAAGAACTAAATCAACAGAAATAAAAGTGAAAGTACATTATTTAACTAACTACTCTTATACTAATAACGAACATATAAATAGATATCACCCAGAAACTGGTGTCGCAACAGTCTACGAATACTACAAGTAATGGTTAGAAAGAAAATACATATGTCTCGAAGAAAGTAAAACAAAAATAAAGGGGACGCCAAGGCTTGCGGACGCCTGCAGGACTACCTTGGGTCTCCTAAATACAGTGACATCAACCAACCTCTCTATCAGCCACTAGCTCCGAAATCTGCACAAAAGTGTAGAGTGTAATATCAGTACAACCAACCTCATATACTGGTAAGTGCCGATCCTAACCTCGACAAAGTAGTGACGAGCTACGAAGGGGCATAACAACATATATACCTTCAACAATTTATACTAAAAATAGAAAGGAAACACATGGTGATATATAACAGTAACTTACATTAAATAAATACGAAACCCATTCGTTCTACCAATACACAGCTATAACCAATTCTTAAGGGAGTTTCAACACCACAATAATGAACCTCCGCAATATATGAATACATAAAAACCAAATGATGCGGCGGGCATCCCGATCCCACCATATAATCAATAACAACATAAGCATTCACCCTTATTACTGCTTGTTGCGGCGTGCAACCCGATCCCACATGTCCACCCTTTGTTACTCCTCAACATATCACCCTTATTTCTCCTGTTGCGGCATGCAACCCGATTCCACCAGATAATCACATTCACCCTTACTCTCATACATATATATATATATATATATATATATATATATATATATATATATATATATTCAATCATAAAATAGAGACAAGTGTTTAAAAAGTTAACTCAAATCCTCCACAACACACATACCTCGAACCAACACATTGGAATATCACTATAATTATAAAACTTCACCAGTTAAAACTACAGAGTTAGACCAACCAAAGTGTACCATGAAGCACCAACAAACCAACATAAATCAATAGTGTGATATAATGGAACAATTAACAATACCAATAGAGAAACAACATTAAACAAAAAATAATTAGATATGGAAGCATCAATAAGCAAGTAGCAAGCAACACGAGAGAGCAATATACAAGGAAACGGGGAAAGGAAACAGGCTAAACAAGTAATTTGGAGACGCGTAGGTGCTTGTCACCACACCTATATGCCACACACATGGTATTTCACGTAGCAAGCAAGTCGGGGATCCCTTATCCCTCATGTTAAGGTTAGACCAAACACTTACCTCAAGCCAACGGGTAATTCACAGCTCAAATACCGCTTTACCTCTTGATTCCTCCACCAATCCACTCGTACATAGACATATTTAACTTAATAACATTAGTAAACAACGATAACGCATAGTTATAGATTTCTCAACATTTTTTCCAAAATGTCAGAAATCGATCACACGCCCGCTTGGTCAAAACTCAAAATTCAGACTAAAATTCGATTACCCCATTCACCCCAGAGATCGGATAAATAATTGACTTTGGAATCCGACCTCAAATTGAGGTCCAAATTTCCAAATTTCAAAATTCCTAGGTTCTACCCAAAAATACTCAATATCACCATGAAACCCTAGGTTTATGATGAAATCGTGTAAAAAGATGAAATAAATTGAAAGAAATAAGTTAAGAATCATTCACCTATGATTTGGGGAAGAAATGGTCTTTGAAAAATCACCTCTTGAAGTTTAGGTTTTGAAAAATGTGAAGAATGAGTGAAAATTATGTCTAAGTTATATTTTGAACAGTGCAGGTATCGCATTTGTGATCCTAGGTTCGCAAATACGAACTCACAAATGCGGACATAACTTTGCAAATGCGAAGAATTGCCTGGTCCTGCTATCATCGCAAATACAAATAAATGTTTGCAAATGCGGCTCTGTTCCAGTCGCAATTGCGACAATGAGCTTCGCAAATGCGAAGGTCCACTTCTCAGCCCTCTTATCGCAAATGTGAAGTCTGCAGATATGCAACATACCAGAAAATTTCTTAACTTTCAAAACACTCCGTAGCCTACCCAAAACTCATGAAGTTTTCATGATAGTTTCAAACTTTCTATTTTCTCAACAAAAGGTCTGAATCACGTCAAATTACTTTCGTTTTCACCAAATTTTACATATAAGGTTTAAATATTATAACGGTCATGTACCGGACTCCGGAACCAAAATACGAGCCCGATACCAATAAGATCAAATTATTTAAATTATTGCATTTTCAATCTTATCAATTTTTTTCAAAAATTCATTTCTTGAGCTAGGGACCTCGGAATTAGATTCCGGGCATACGCCAAGGTCCTATATTCCAGATCCGTTTACCCAAAATGTCGACCAAATTCAATTAAAAGCATCTTTTTAAGCCAAGAATAATCTATTCTTAAATTTTTCACATAAAAGCTTTTCGAATACGCGCCCGGACTACACACGCAAATTAATAAAAGATAAATGGAGGTATTTAAGGCCTCAAAATGCGAAATCTGATTCTAAAACAAATAAAAAAGGGTCGTCACATTGTTGACATTTAAACCTTATTAAATGAGATAGTTACTGAATGTAAGATGAAGTCCTACGTGTTTTTTTGTTTTTTTTGGTCATAACGAATATCCCCCTTTCCAGTACTGTGTTGCTCTATTTTGAGAGTCTTAAACTCCGTTGTTCTTTCTTTTTATGTCTCATTTCTTATTTTTATATCAATCATTTTCTCCTTCCCATTATTAGAGGTGATGGAATCCACTCGAAACAAAACAAAAGGCTTGTTATTGCTAACCTAAAAACTGCAATTGAAATTAAACACATGGCATTCATTGTAGCTTTTCCCTGAATTTGTATTGAATTTTCCATAGTTGATAGAGAGATTTTCTTCGTACGCATTTATTGGCTTCACATTTATATTACTCATTAATTTATTATATTTTGAGTCGATGGTCATATATATTATATAGTAGTTAGATAAGGTGAGAGGTGCACTCTGTCTGTGTTCTGTGTATGTTGAAAAACATACCATACTCGGAGTATTTAATATTATTATCCCTAAGAGATGCTCCTTATATATTTCCATTTTATTATTTTACAATTTTATCATCCTAACAATTTTGAGCAAAAATATAATATTATCCTATATACAACTACAGTAATATTTTAATCTGAGTCGCATCATCAAGCCTTTATTAATATAGGTATTGACATTTATTAATATTATTACTCCCCCTCGTTCTTGGAAAGACTATTGTAACACATGGTTTTGTATAATATGAGTTCAAGTTCCTATCCTTGGATATTTTTAAAATTTTGGACGAAGCTCTCATAAGTATAAGTAGTCCCAAATAATTATTGGATAAAGTATATTAATCACCAAGTAAACTTGAAAAATCATGATATTCATTATTGATTTGTTTGTTACAGGTAATGTAAATTTTCTCACATAAAATAGTGTGCACTTTTCTCGTTTTGATGAAGGATAGGTATATGTTGGAATAATTTTCTGGAAAGTACGAAAGTTTGTTTAATTTTATTCATGAAAAAACCCGTTTGGATAGTAGATTACCAAGCAATTTTTTCATCTATTAAATTTCAAAAACTTTTTTATCTGTATTAGGTAAGACAAAGTCTGCGCATAAATTATCCTCCTCAAATCTTACATGTTGAAATTATAATAGGTTTATTGTTATTGTTGTCTCTAGTCTTTGTTTGATTCATTACGTTTTGCAATTTTCTCTCTTGAACGAGAGAAAATAGCAATTGACAAGCTAAGTTCGACTATTCTTTATTCCTATTATTTTTCGCAATATATATAAGTGCCCACATGCATATTTTTACTTTGCTAGTTTTAGATGAAGAAAATTGGAATTTAGTTTCTTAACGATTCGTAAATCTCACTGGACAATTTCCTTTTATTTAAACATTACACCTTTTAGTAGTAATAGAATTCCCTTTTCCTTTTTATTTTTGGCCGCGTTCGCTCTTTTGTAAAGTGACACAGAATTAATTTGAAGGCATCATCATGAAAATCAATGATGCAAGTATGCAACTAGCTAAAAGTACCACTAGATTTGTTTTGACGGAACAGTCAATATTGAAGCTTTAATTAAACAACTTGCTTTTATTAAGAATATAAAATAATACCGCTCCGGTCTAAAATAAGTGATTATTTTGCTTTTTTTCTTATGGTCCAAAATATGTAATTTTTTTAGATTTCAAGAATAAATAGTAATTTTTTTTCTACATTGTCCTTGGAGTAAATAATGTTACAATATGTGTTAGGAATATGTTAGGAATGTTTATGTGAGATAATAAAAATTAATATAATCAGTTTCATTGCTAATTAATACTAAACGATAATTTTCTTAATCTATGTGAAAACATAAAAAAAGTTACTTATTTTTGGACAGGAGAAATTAATTATCAGCCTTGGACTTTTTATTGGGAGATTAGTATCTTCAAAGATCTTCCTTTAATTTGGTGTTCTTTTGGATATTGTAGGTAGGTCCCATCAAAGTCGAATTAACAACTTTAAGCTCGCTTAGTAACACATGCTCTTGTTCTAAAACCACTTAATTATTTTTTTTATTCTACTAATTTAAATATAATCTCGATTGCCCATTTGCATTGGATTTTTGAAGTAAAAAGTTACTCCAAATTGGAAACTGAAATAGATTTCTGTTTCTTTGTCTTTTCATGCAGACGGCTACAAATTCATGATGTGAAATTAGAAAAATATGGAGCTTTGTTTGAGGTTACATGTGTTAAGAGGAAAGTCCGGGAAAAATCTCATCTTAATGTACAGTAACTTTATAGTATGTTTGGCCAAGCTTTTTCAATCATAAAAATACTTTTTTTTAAATTACTTTTTTCTTTTAAATTAAGATATTTGGCCAAGCTTTTGGAAAAAAAAAATATAATTTTGAGGAGAAACATAAACAATTTTAGAGAAGCATAAAAAAGTAGCTTTTCTTCAAAAGCATTGTTTTGAAAAATACTTTTGAGAAAAATACACTAAGTGTTGTAAAATAAAAGCAATGCAGTAAAATGTAAATAAGAAGAGATAGAAAGAAGGGAGAAGAGTTTTGTTCTTTCACTTTGGTGTATTTTTCCATTGCAATTACATGGCCTTTTATAGGCATAAAAAGCAAAGAAGATTGACATAAAATAGGAGATTTAATCTTTCAATTATTCACAACATGGGCATCCAATGTAGTATCCAATGTAGCATCCAATGTAGCATCCAATGTACAAATTATTCATAACACTCCCCCTTGGATGTCCATGTAACATAATGTGTCTCACTAAGAACTTACAAAAAAAATATTGGGATGTACATAGTTATTTATAATATACATTGCTTGCTGCCTCATTAAAAACCTTACTAAGGAAAACCCGGTGGGACAAAACCTTGGTTAAGGAAAAGAGTGCAGCATGTACTTACTCCCCCTGATGAAAAATCACTTAATATTTCGAAGACGACGCATTCCAATCTTATATATCAGCTTTTCAAATATTGAGGTTGGTAATGCCTTAGTGAACAGATCAACCAAATTATCACTTGAACGAACTTGTTGTACATCTATTTCACCACTCTTCTGAAGATCATGAGTGAAAAAGAATTTTGGTGAAATGTGTTTTGTTCGATCTCCTTTGATATATCCCCCTTTCAATTGAGCTATGCATGCAGCATTGTCTTCATACAATATTGTTGGAATATTCTCTTTCGAAGAAAGACCACATGTTTGTTGAATGTGTTGAGTTATAGATCTTAACCAAACGCATTCTCGACTTGCTTCATGAATGGCTATTATCTCTGCATGATTTGAAGAAGTAGCAACCATAGTTTGTTTTGTCGAACGCCATGATATGGCCGTACCTCCACTTGTAAATAAATAGCTTGTCTCAGATCGACCTTTGTGTGGATCAGACAAATATCCTGCATCTGCATAACCAATCAATGATGGCTTGGATTCATTTGAATAAAATAAACCCATATCAATGGTCCCTTGGAGGTATCTAAATATATGTTTAATACCATTCCAGTGTCTTTGTGTTGGCGAAGTACTAAATCTTGCCAATAAGCTTACCGAGAAAGCTATATCTGGTCGGGAATTATTAGCAAGATACATTAATGCCCCAATTGCACTAAGATATGGTACTTCGGCACCAAGAAGCTCTTCTTCATTTTCATGAGGTCGAAATGGATCTTTCTTTATATCAAGTGATCTTACAACCATCGGGGTACTCAATGGATGTGCTTTATCCATATAGAATCGCTTTAAAATCTTTTCGGTGTATGTTGATTGATGGACAAATATTCCATCTTTCATATACTCAATTTGTAGACCAAGACAAAATTTTGTCTTTCCAAGATCTTTCATTTCAAATTCTTTCTTCAAACAGTCTACTGTTTTTGGAAGCTCCTCAGGAGTTCCAATGATATTTAAATCATCAACATATACAGCGATTATAACAAATTCAGATCCAGACCTTTTTATAAAGACACAGGGACAAATTGGATCATTCTTGTACCCTTCTTTCAACAAGTATTCACTCGGACGATTGTACCACATACGACCTGATTGTTTCAATTCGTACAAAGATTTCTGAAGCTTTATTGAACAAGTTTCTTGAAAACCTTTATATGCTTCTAGCACTTTAAATCCCTCAGGTACTTTCATAAAAATTTCGCTGTCTAATGATCCATACAAATAGGCTGTAACAACATCCATTAGATGCATATCAAGTTTTTCTTGCACTGCCATATTTATGAGATACCTGAAGGTGATAGCATCCACTACAGGAGAATATGTCTCCATATAATCAATTCCAGGCCTTTGGGAAAACCCTTGTGCCACAAGTCGTGCTTTATATCTAACGACTTCATTTTTATCATTTCGTTTTCGCACAAAAACCCATTTATACCCTACCGGCTTTATGCCTTCAGGCGTTCGAACTATGGGTCCGAAGACTTCACGTTTTCCAACTGAAGTTAACTCTGCCTGGATAGTATCTTTCCATTTTGGCCAATAATTTCTCTGTCTACATTCATTGACAGATTTTGGTTCAAGATCCTCATCTTGTTGCATTATTTCAATAGTAACATTATAAGCAAAAATGTTATCGATAACAATATTATTTCGGTTCCATCTTTTCCCGGTTGAGACGTAACTTATTGATATCTCTTCATTTTTATTATTTTCAGGTACCTGGACCTCCCCCAAGGTCTTATCATTTGTTACATCTTGGGGCTCTTCTTGAGCCACTACCTCTGTGTTATGTTTACTTTGATCACTTGCTCCTTTTCTTCTTCGAGGATTTTTGTCTTTAGAACCGATTGGTCTACCACGTTTCAAGCAAGGCTTAGGCTCATTTGCTTTAATTAATTGTCCTTCCGGGATATCAACTCGAATTGGAGCATTAGCAGTTGGAATATGTGACTTAGTCACCCTTGGTAGGTTAGTGAATGCATCTGGCAATTGATTTGCAATATTTTGCAAATGAATAATCTTTTGAACCTCTTGTTCACATTGATTTGTTCGAGGATCTAAATGAGACAGTGATAATGCATTCCAATCTATCTTCATTTTCAGTTGCTTATTTTCTCCCCCTAATGTTGGATATACTGATTCATCAAAATGGCAATCAGAAAATCTTGCCGTAAATAAATCTCCAGTCATTGGCTCTAGATATTTTATAATAGAAGGAGATTCATATCCAACATATATCCCCAACCTTCTTTGGGGACCCATCTTTGTGCGCTGTGGTGGAGCAATTGGAACATATGTCGCACAACCAAAGATCCTAAGATGGGAAATATTTGGCTCATGACCAAAAGCCAACTGCAATGGGGAGACTTTATGATAACTTGTGGGCCTTATCCGCACAAGTGTTGCTGCGTGCAAAATAGCATGACCCCATACTGAAATGGGAAGTTTTGTTCTCATAAGCATTGGTCTAGCAATTAATTGGAGGCGTTTGATCAATGATTCTGCTAGACCATTTTGTGTATGAACATGAGCAACCGGATGCTCAATTGTTATCCCAGTTGAAATACAATAATCATTAAAGGCTTGGGATGTAAACTCACCAGCATTGTCAAGACGAATTGTCTTAATTGCATAATCTGGAAATTGTGCTCTTAACTTTATTATTTGAGCCAACAATCTCGCAAATGCCATATTGCGAGTTGATAGTAAACACACATGTGACCATCTTGTAGATGCATCTATCAAAACCATATAATATTTGAATGGTTCACATGGAGGGTGAATGGGCCCACATATATCACCTTGTATACGTTCCAGAAATGCGGGGGATTCCATCTTAACTTTAATAGTTGATGGTCTAATAATTAATTTTCCTTGAGAACATGCAGCACAAGAGAATTCCTTAAATTGAAGAATCTTTTGATTCTTCATTGCATGTCCATGTGAATTCTCAATTATTTTACGCATCATATTAGAACCAGGATGGCCCAATCGGTCATGCCAAATAATAAAATTATCTTGATTAGTAAACTTCTCATTTACTACGGCATGTGTTTCAATCCTGCTAATACTTGTATAGTACAAGTCGGAGGAAAGAGCAGGTAACATTTCAAGCACATATTTCTTACCGGACATTATTGTAGTAATATAAAGATATTCAATCTTTTCATTATTGGTAGTCTCAATATGATAGCCATTTTGGCGAATATCTTTGAAACTTAATAAGTTTCTTTGAGATTTACTACAATATAGTGCTTCATCAATAGCCAAATTTGTTCCTCCTGGTAGTAATAAATTGGCTCTTCCAGAACCTTCAATTAATCTTGTACTACCGGATATTGTATTAACATCCGCTTCTTTCATTACCAAATAAGAGAAATACCTCTTATCTTTTATAATAGTGTGTGTTGTAGCACTATCCAGAAGACATATATCATCTTTATTAATCTTGAGTCCAACTGAAGACTGAGGAATGTTCATATTCTTCATAAAAAAAGGACAAATAATACATTATAAGAAATATGAAAGTCAAGCAAAAAAAAAAATATTAAGAAATACATTAGGAATGTAGAAAACTAGCAACACATGATGCATTAGGAAAATACACTCAAGAAAAATAAACTAGTTGCAAACATAAAAATAACAACTTTTATAGCTTCATTCCCCAGTAAGATGATTAGTTCTTCAGTCAATATCCTCAAAGAAGTCTCCAACTTCTAAATGAGTAATATTTGTTAGGCCTTCAAAATCATCATCTTTATATGCAAGATGTGCCTTAGAATCATATTTATTTGAGGGACCTGCTTCATTATCATTATTTTGAAAGGTCAAGTGTGCCTCCACATTATTTTCCCTTTTCTTGAGAGAGTCTTGATAAAGTTTAACAAAATGCTCTGGCGTACGACAAATGCGTGCCCAATGACCTCTCATACCACATCGGTGACACATACTAGCTTTACCTTTTGAATGATTAATTTGAGAACCCTTATTGTTCTCCAATTTATTTCCACCATAATGACGATAATTGTTTCGCCCCCTGCCACGTCCACGTTTACGACCATGTCCACGACCACGGTAATTATTTTGTTTTCTTTCAAACTTATCATATGTTGCTACAGCATTCACTTCCGGAAATGGAGCTGACCCAGTGGGACGGGCTTCATGATTTTTCATTAACAGAGTATTATTCTGCTCAGCCACGAGTAGGCATGTGATTAACTCGGAATATTTCTTAAAACCTTTTTCACGGTATTGTTGTTGTAGCACCACATTTGAAGCGTGAAAAGTAGAAAATGTTTTTTCCAATAAGTCCTCATCTGTGATAGTGTCTCCACATAATTTTAATAGAGAACTTACTTTAAAGATAGCAGAATTATACTCACTTACGGTTTTAAAGTCTTGCAACCTTAAATGTATCCACTCATACCGAGCTTTTGGTAATACCGTAAGTTTTAGGTGGTCATATCGATCCTTTAAACTAATCCATAATTCAAGTGGATCTTTTACAGTTAAATATTCAGTTTTTAACCCTTCATGTAGATGATGACGAAGAAAAATCATGGCATTTGCTTTATCCCGATTTGATGCTTCATTTCCTTGTATAATAGTATTTCCAAGACCTTTAGCGTCAAGGTGAATTTCAGCATCAAGAACCCATGATAAATAGTTCCTCCCGGTGATGTCAAGTGCAACAAATTCAAGTTTTGATAAGTTTGACATAGTGAAAACTATCATAAAAGATGAATAAGTTAGAGAAATAATTAAATAATTAATGATAACAAAACGATTTAGATAAAAGAAATAAAAATAGAACTATATCATGTTAACAATCTACTATTTTATTTATTTATTTTTTTTTATCATAAAGTAGAAGCTTTTCACTTTATATTATTGATATATATGTGTTAATAGAATTGAACGTGAGTAACATTATTTATGTCCCAATAAATATAAAGCAATTAAACTATAAAATTATTACTTATCAGTTCATTTCTCACTGTTAGAATATTTAAACAAATGGAAATGCAATTATTAGTAATGTGCATGAATTTAATTAGAAATTTAAATATCAAAGTAATGTTGACAACAAATAAGTGAAGTACTAAAATAAATACTCAACTTTGAACATGTTATTAGTTGTAGTGAATATATAATGTATACACAACATACATATGCATACATGATAAACAAAAATGTGAAACAGACGAAAAAAAAAAAGAGGGAACAACAACATGAATTATGTAAATTATCAAATATTGCAAAGAAAAATTTGGGTTGTAAGAGTTAAACATATGATATGTACTGCGATAAAAAAAATTTATTATAATGATACATACCTTAATCAAATATGGCTCAACTTAGCGGGAGTTAAGAATAAAATTAGAGCTTCGTGCTGATAACGTGTTGTAAAATAAAAGCAATGCAGTAAAATGTAAGTAAGAAGAGATAGAAAGAAGGGAGAAGAGTTTTGTTCTTTCACTTTGGTGTATTTTTCCATTGCAATTACATGGCCTTTTATAGGCATAAAAAGCAAAGAAGATTGACATAAAATAGGAGATTTAATCTTTCAATTATTCACAACATGGGCATCCAATGTAGTATCCAATGTAGCATCCAATGTAGCATCCAATGTACAAATTATTCATAACACTAAGAATAATTTTTTAAAAGTTTGATCAAATACTAATTCCTACTCATAAGTATTTTTAAATTATTTTTCCAAACACAACTTGCTTCTCACCAAGTACTTTTGAGAAGAAAAAAAATACTTATCAAAATAAGTAAATTTTTGCGGTTGGCCAAACAAGTTATTAGAGCATGTTTGAAAAGCCACCCAAGGATTGAATTTGGGTGTAAGTTGATGTAATTACACAATTTGGCATGTTTGTTTGGCCAAATAATTATTTGGTCAGCATGAAATTGAGTGTTAATTGGAGAGCAGTATTATTGTACTCTCCAATTTTCAAGGGAAGGTGAGAATTGGTGGTAGTTATATTGAATTATAAGGTTATTTTTTTTATTTCTTTCCTTTTTATTTTTATTTTATTTATTTTCTTTATCCCTTTTCACTATTATATTTCTTATAAATTTAAACTTTTTTGTTTTATTTTTACTTTTTAATTTATTTTTTAATTTTTAATTTATTTTGTATATTATTTATCTTTTATTTCTCTACCTTTGTTTCTTGTGATTATATGTAATTGCTCGTATATTTTATTTCTTCTTAGTTTTATTTTCTACGTTTTGTGTAATTGTGTTGTTATTTTAGTTTTTGAAACTACACCTCCTAATATTAGATTATGAGTCACAAACTAACTTGGCATATAATGATTGATGTCCTTAAAGTAGAATTTTGTTGTTGAATAGGGTTATAAACTTATTATGTTTCCTAATCTTAGGATGTATTGAAACTTATTTTTATTATGTTGGAATTTGACATATGTTAAATAATATTTTTTTTTGTATTTTGAAATTATGTTGTATTTTGTTATTTCACATGCATGTTGTTCATTTTTGTTAGAATTAACTGATTATTTTTGTCAGATATTTGAATAATATTATAATATTATATTTATAAATATTAATTTATTTTATCAAACATGCATTAGTGTTTCGTACAAAATGTATGTTTTTAGTTTTTATAATTAAATAAACAAATATTTTAAATTTGGAAGATATATATCAATCTTTATACAATGTTAGTTATAAATTTATGATTACTAATTAATGTATATTCAAGAAAAAATATGCATCTTAAATACCAAATTAATAGTATCATTTATAATTATAAAAATGGGCATATATTTATTATGTAACTCTTAAGTATTGATAAATACTTTATTTAAAATTTCATCTAACTACGTAATTACATTTGTACAACAAAACAATATATTTGTAATTATACTATAATTATATTAGGACAAACAAATAGATCGTCCTAATTACTACCATAATAATTATATCAATTTCAATTACCAGATGACTTTTCAAATAGATCCTTTAATTTTTTTTTTTCCTATAATTATTCATTATCTATTCATTGGCTCTACTTTACGAATTTTTCGCACTGTATAAGTTCATTCAAGGAAGTGATGTTTAATTCCTATTATGCATTTTTTTATTCAAGACTAGAACTCAAAATTTCTCACTAATTAAGGATGGAAGGATGGAGGGCTTTATACATAGCACCACAACCTTTGATAATTAAGTGTCAATTTTATGGCATCAGATTTGCAGTTTCTTAAAAGAGAATTTTGAGAATAAACAACACTTCCGATAAACACTCACTGTTCAAATATCTTTTCTCCTCCTCAGTGTATTTTCAAATTTAAAAAAATAATTTTAAAAAATTATTCAAACATTGTCTAATTTAGAATGTTCGTAGGTGTGTTTGACATGAAGGAAAATACGTTTGAATTTTTTAATTAAAATTTTCTCATGTTTGGTTGGCTTAAAAATTTTGAAAAATAATTTTCTTATGAACTCATTTTCCTACAATTGGAGAAAAATATATTTCTTATCAAAAGAGGTTTTATATTTTTCAAAACTCCTTCTCAACCTTATGTTGGGATTTTATGTATTTAAGTATATTAAATACTTAAAAGTGGGTGAATGAAAAATGGATGGAAATGAAATTTTTGAATGAAATTTTAAGTTTTCCCCCTTGTCAAAGGGACACTGTCCCATATTGGAAGAGGAAAAGATTTTTGATGGTATATAAGCAATTACTCTTCTTCTAGCTCATAAAGAGTTGAGAAGAAGGCAAACCTCGCGCCATTGTTGCCGTCGTCACTCGATCGGCTTCGGCTTCGGATTTGGTCAAATGATCGATTGATTAATTTTTTGACTAGATTTATTTTTTAATAGTAAAATATTTATTGTAATAAAATAATATTAATATTAAATCCAATCCAG
Organism: Nicotiana noctiflora; assembly: GCA_032618575.1. Classification (NCBI taxonomy): domain Eukaryota; kingdom Viridiplantae; phylum Streptophyta; class Magnoliopsida; order Solanales; family Solanaceae; genus Nicotiana; species Nicotiana noctiflora. The sequence goes on along the minus strand of JASVEL010008770.1, from coordinate 94,950 downwards.
CTATCCAAATTTCAATTTTCTATTTTTTTAACAAAAAATTAACTACCCATCAATTTTTTCTCTTTATTGTTGAGTAAATAACAATTTATGTTATGACATTTATGTTGTGGCCATTTTGCATAAACAACCATTATGAATAGTTCCACCTCTTCAGATTTTAGCCAACTTTGGCTATAAATATAAGACTATTCTGCTCAAAATTTCCATACGATTTTCTGAGTTTCTCCTGCTTCTTTTGCATAGTTTTAGCATCAAACAAAGAAACAATAAGTGTGATTTGCTACCAAACTTTGTGTTCGCTGAAATACTAGGTTTTGAAGCACCATTACACCCGTGTGTAATTCGTTCTATCGTGGGAATAAATAATCCATAACCTTGGGTACTAGGAGATGATTAAATTCATTAAGGAAACATGTGAATTCAGTGGGTTCGAATTGATTTCTATCTCTTTACGTTTTAAGTTTATATATTATTCTACTTTGTTTTTTTCCGAAATTAGTTTACAAATACAGTTTAATAACACCTTCCTCACCCTACTTCCCATCCTCACCAACCCACTCCATGCTCCCACACCCCCACACTATCCACCCAACCCTACGCCTACCCAACCCACTCCATCCCTCCAAAAAATATTTTTTTTTTCAAATTTTAGTTTTTTTTCTCGTCACCACCCAATTGCAAAAAGAAATTAATCCCCCCTTTTTATAATTTCTAACTTCTAATTTTTTCATTTTTAAATTTCTGTTTTTTTGTTTTACTGCATCAGTCCCCCACCTCGCCCCCACCCCACTGTCCTCCACCCCGCATAATTTTTTTTTTAAAATTTTCTTTTTATAATTTTAAATTTCCGTTTTTATTTTTCTCGCCCCTCCCACTCCCCCCCCCCCCCGACACTTCTTTTTTTAATAAATTTTTAGTTTTAGTTTTTTCTTTCGATTTACAGGTTCGAAATTTTACAAGTTTTAAAATTGAGTTCGAATCTTTATGCGTTTTGAAATTTATAGTTAGAAATAAAGTTTACAAGTTCGAAAGTTTAGCGATTCATAAATTTATAAATTTTTTAGGTTTGGAAGATTATTAGTTTGAAAGTTTATGGCTTTATATTTATTATATTTAAATAATCTATAAATACTCTAAGTAATTTATTTTTTTAAATTTACGTACTAAAATTAAATATAAAAAAATAAATAAAACTATATTTTCAGGGAAAATATTTTTCTCTATACGGGGACAAGAATTGAAGAAAGCGATACTTTCCAAGTGGACATTTCTGGTGCAAGCAAGTGATTAGTGGTATCTAATGGGACCCACTATTCTTGTTTTCTAATTGTGAAAATGAAGGGCTACATTTTTCATCCTTCCAATTTTTCATGCACCACCTTTGGTTTTCAAAAACTTATGAACTGGTGTCATGTGGACTTCACGTGCATTTGTGTTTATTAGTTTGTGAAGTAGTATAGAAGTTGCCCTAAATTGAGCCCCACCCTTGTTGTTGTTCATATGACAACCCATGTCCTAGGATTACGAATCCATCTCTATATCTCAAACACAAACTTAGCTTCTTGTTTTTCCTTATCCTCTTAATCTAACGAGTCAGTCTAACCGCATGCAGTACAATTCAATCACTATAGGTTTAACTTTATTAGATTCCAAATTAAATATGTTTTGTCATTTTTCATTAGTCAGGTACCTAGATAGTAATATCTTTCAAGATTACATACCACAATTTGAAGCCCACACGAAATAGTTTGGCTATAGTGCTGGATCTTCCTGTTGTTTTCTAGCTTTAGAAAAAAAATTATTTTTTCGTTCCAACATATGTAACGTTCACAATTTTTCCTAAACTCAAACTGGTAATATTTTTTTTATGTGAATTTAAATATTATTAGTTTATAAAATTTAATTATTTTTAATAGTTAACTAATTAATATTGAAATTGTAAATGTAGATGAAAGCGAAGATGTTAAGACAACCTTGTCACAAGTGGATTCAAATGTGTTTGATGAAGATGATGTGTTGGATATCTCATAAGCATCATGAACGTTCTCTTTAATAGTTTGTTTTAAGTTTTGACTTTAGTGAATGAAATATAGTCTTATCTTTTACATTTTTTTTAGTGTTTATTGTGATATATTGGAACAATATAAAAAGATATTAAGTTTTGCGATTTTTTTCAATAAGATATTTTTTAACTTTTAAATAATTAGTTTTTTTTAGGTCAGAACTTAAAGAAAAAATATTATAATGGCCTGGCACGTGGGGCCCGCGGCCCACATAGGGCTAGGGAAGGCTGACTATTATAAGGCCTATCAATATGGTGGGAAAAATTAAAAAATAGCCATATTTACAACTGGTCGTTGAAAAATAGCAAAGTTTCAAAAATCATCAACATATAGCCACTTTAATCTGAGCGAAAACACTTTTCAAAATCTGGAAAAAATATGCCCGCAAATTTTACTGGAGTTCCAGCATAAATATGTTTGAACTCTTGTAAATTTTACGGGAGTTCCAGGATAACTATGCTGGGAACTCCCGCAAATTTTACTGGAGTTCAAGCATAATTATGCTGGAACTCCCGCAAAATTTACGGGAGTTTCAACAGGATAATTGTCTAGTATAATATACTGGAGTTTGGAGCACTAGTGCTCCAGTCACCCGCAAATTTTACAGGGAGTTAGCAAAGTATACCGGTCCAACATAATATACTGGAGTTCGTACACAAATGCACTAGAACTCTCATATATTATACTGAACCAGGTCCCTGTTGCAGCAAACTAGTGGTTATTTTTCATTGACTTCGTAAATAGTAGCTATTTTTCATTGACCAATGTGAAAACTGGCTATACCATAAAATTTTAACCAATACGGTGGGTTAGTCCAGTGCAACCCGTTAATTGCTAAAGCCCACATGAACTCAACTTGGCTATATATTGACAGCTCTAATATATTACAAACTTACTCGACGAAAATCACCCTAAAAGAAACTTCTAAGCTCTCGTGAGAAGAAGTTATTTTTTAGTACGTGAAAATGTGACTAGTGACAATGTTATACGAAATTAATGTTACAATTCTGGTTCCTAATTAGCACCTATGATTCGCTTGAAAGAGTGTCTAAACTAACTAAAATCATGATATGTAGATGACTAATTAAAACTTACTTAAAATTTAGTGATATCGGTGCACTTTCTATGCATTAAGTATATATTTGATCCTCACTGTTTTGTTTCTTCTTTTCGTGCAATGAATTCATATAAGAACAAAAATCATGATGTATGAATAAGCATAGATGGGTGAGCCAGCCAATGAGCCAATATTCAATCAAAATGCTGCGGCAAAAAATTGTACGTTTTCCTCTCAGCTATTAAGTGCATGAATCTCCATTATAAATGAATCCAAGCAAAGAGCATGAGAACATAACCTGAAAACAAGGTAGAAGTGGACATATACATACTATTCGTACTATCCTCAGAAATAGCAAACTAACAAAATATGTCCTGACAAAACCATGGTTTTCACAATTAGGTTATTGCATGTACAAGGCGGTATATATTGACTACAAGATACTATATCACAACAGATATTTTTATTTAATACAAGCTGCTGCAGAGATATATGCGACGAATAAAAGATACTATAAATTAAATCAACGAGTGAGCTGTGAGCACCCGGTGAAAATCATAAATTTTAATTTTAATTAGTAGAAACAAACAACTTTAGGTAAAAAGAAAAATTCCGTCTACTTAAACTTTTTATGAGTAGACTTATTCGATATATGTGGTGGTGAAAAATATAAATAAATATGCGATGAAAATGAAATAGTCAAAATATGAATAAAATTAACCAGAATTTCACTGTTAAAGAAAAAGTTTGGTGTTGATGGAGTAGTGGATACTGTCCTTACAAAGGCGTATTTGGGGTTCCATAGGGTACGTAAATGCTTCTCTCCTTAATTTATGTATAATATATATATATATATATATATATATATATATATATATATATATATATATATATAATGCTCAAATATTATGTGATGTGATTGTTATTAGTTATACCTTTTTAAATGAGCGATTCTTAGTTTAAATCTTATGTCCATCTTGTTATATTTTCTTTTTTCTTTTATATAGAATTAGGCACCCACAGGAGATGGGCATGTGCGGTGTGATATTTTGCGTATTAATTAAGTACTTTTTCATGCGTCATGACATTTTGCATGTTAGTTAAGTATTTTTTCTTTTTATTTCTTTTTTCTGTTGATTTATTCTTTCAAAATTTTCAAACACTGAAATTTTATACTTCTTCTGTGAATTTTATATGGTTAGATAAATTTTGTATGTTAAAATTAGTTGTAGTGTATGATGTAGTATATAGTCAATGAGTTTAAATGATCTCAATATTTTCAACATGAAAAATAGATATAGGTGAACCCGTAAAATTTATATCCCTATTTTTAGGCCTCGTTTGGCCATAATTTTTGCCAAAATAAATTTGAAATTTATTTTCAATACTCATCTTAATATTACATCCAAATATATTTTCATCTTCAAACTAAACTTCATACAAATCAAATTTTTCAAAATAAATTTAAAATTTATGACCAAACGCTACCTTAATAATACATCCGACTTCCTATAATACTGGATCTGTCTATGTGCCCTTATGTAAATTAAATATTCTATTCCGAGCTACGGAGCCTAGTTATTTGGACCCCAAGATAGCCAAGCATAAATAAATGCCTTGTTAGTGCTTACAGTATCCGCATACTATTGTCTATCTGAAGTCTGAATGACTGAATCTGCACATGATCACTAGAGCCATGTATTCTGCTTAGAACAATTTCTCTCTTCTTATTTTAATTTAGAAATATACCAGATTTTTTGTAGGACATTGCTGTACATAACATAAGTCACAGAAACCAGCCTGTAATTTATTTATTCTCTCTTGTCTTTTGGTGCAAGTCAAAATAACTTAAGTACACCATACATACGTCATCAGTGCTGTCATATTTTTTTACCATCTTGTATTCGGTATCAGTTGATCAGATTAATCTAATTTTACGTTACATGGGGTCTATATCAAGAGTTTCTTTGTTTACCAAAATTAGAAGTTAGAGATCTTTGGATAAAAGTGAAGGTATTCACCATATTCAGTGGTGGTATGTCAGTATATCATGTGCTATAACCGATAGGGATCGTTTGGTAGATTGTATGACGATAATGCGTATTAATTATACTAACATTAGTTATGCTAACATATTTCTTATCTATCATTTGGTTTGATGTAATATTAAAATAATGCACACTTTCTAGAAAAATTATTTGTTTACAAAATACCCTCATAACTAGTCCATCACCTTATCTTTTTAAAAGAAACATATCTTAGAGTAATGTTGTTATATATATGAAAAGGGTTTTTTTTAAAAGTATTTGATTTGTCTACTTATATTGTTATTAGATTGAATATATATTTATAAAAAAATATGCTAAGTATTTATTTATTTAATAAGGATATAATTTTATTTCCCACTTTCTTGGATTATTTCAAATTTGTGATAGCATTCTTTAAGGATAATTTTATCGTTAACTAAGCTAATGCATACATAATAATACATTGTATTGTTAATATCACGGTTTCTTATGCATTAGTTATGCATAGGATAATACCGAATAAGGGTATAACTAATGTATTGCTTCAAAAAGTGTAACAAATAAGGAATTATTAATACACAAAGCTAATGCATACAAATACATCCTATCAAACGATCGCTTAGAATAAGATATACTATATGTTTATTAGTCTGAATTATGTTGTCGACAAATCATGATTAGGGTAAGGCAAGTTGCAATTTTTATTTGGCTATATTGTTTGGATACCTGCAACATAATGAGCAAAGCATTCAATCATAGTGGGGTATAGCTATATGAAGATGGTGATTGATACTGGGGAGCCAATCATGAGAGTAAACAATGAATTTCTCTCCTTGATTCAATACTAGAAATAAATAGGATCCATGATTTCTCAAGTACAGGATAACAATATTTAGTAGAACATGAATCCTGCAATAACAACTGTGTCCAGACCTAATATGTGTGTGTGCCCAAGCGCTAGTAGTGCATTCATTATGTCATGCAAATTTTTGACTCAGATTCTCAATGCATTATTTTCAGAAATATAATGACATACCCCTCTTGACTCCTGGAATCATCACTGCTGTCAGCTATGCCCATTCCACCCTATTTTCGTATAATAATGCGACAGATTTAACTTATATATACTCACCGTATAGGAAATTTTATATTTTGGGTGTATTAAACTAGAGATTACTGCAGTTCTTATGTTACCAAATCAAGATTATTGTACACAGTTATCTCTATTACTTGTTTTTTTATAGGTAATAATCTTAAGCTAATGGTTAAAAAGATAATTATATTTCCACTGTTAGTGTACAAAGGTTAAACTCAAATTAATCCTCCGACCATAAATAAGGCGATCATGCAATTAAAAGAATATGCTAAAAAAATATAGTACTAGTTTGTATACCAAGAATGTAGAAATGCTCTCCAAGATGCTGTATTTCTCAATGTATGCATCTTCTTCCATTGATTAGTTACACACTTTTAGCCACTCGTAAAAAGTCAAAGAAGTTTCCTACCAAGTCAGATTTTCACATTTGTATGCCAAAATATTCTCATATTCACATGAAAGGCAATTAGGTCGAGCAAAGTGTTTGAAGGTCAAGGTTATATTAGTCCATTACTCAAATGGCCACTCAACTATCCCAAATTATCTACGAAAGTCACTTTACTTTTGTTTGTAACAATAAAGTCACTGAACTATCCATATTGCACTCACAAGGTCATTCAACTAGATTTTTTAAATTTTGAATCGCCAAATACCTATTTTACTCTCTAAATTATAAATATTTATCTTCTTTTACTTTTTTAAAACTTTTTAATTTATATTATGGACTTACCTAAAGAATAAATAATTTTTTTTTATAAATTAAAAAAATAAAAAGTATTTAAGAGTCTATAATGGTGGAATAACAAAATAATGAGTGTAGTAAAAAAATCAGAACAATTTGTTAGTAATAATAATTTTAGTATTAACAACAAAAATTCAAAAATTTATTTACACAATTTAGAATGAAAGAAAATAAAGGCTGTAAAATATATATTCCATGCACGTAATAAAATATTATTTAAAATAAAGTATTTTTATAATATACATTATATATTCTTGAAAATTATACTCAATTATATTACCATGCACGACTTAATATAGCATATTTTACCCTATACAGATAGTCCCCCTACTTTCCGGTGACAGAACTTTGGTATCGTCGGAAAGTTGTTGAAACATAATAATATAACTGAACATAATTTTCAAGAATATATAATGTATATTATAATAATAATTTTATTTAAATAATAATTTTTATATTACGTGTATGGAATACATATTTTACAATCTTTATCTTCTTTTATTTTGAATTGTGTACATAAAATTTTGAGATTTTATTGTTAATACTAAAATTATTACTACTAACAAATATTCTAATTTTTTTTACTATGCTCATATGCTAAAATACTTTTTATTTTAATTTATAAATAATATTTATTTATTTTATAAATAAGTCCATAATATAAATTAAAAATGGAATATCATAACATTCAAAAGAAAAAAAAAAAATATATATATATATATATATATATATATATATATATATATATATATATATATATATATATATATATATATATATATATATATATATATATATAATTTTGAGGGTAAAATAGGTATTTGTTCATCTAAAATTTGAAAAATTTAGTTGAGTGGCCTTCTGAGTGCAATAGGCATAGTTCAGTGACTTTTGTTGTTACAAACGAATGTAACTTGACTTAGAAGATAATTTAGGATAGTTAAATAACCATTTGAGTAATGGGCTCAGTTTATACCGAGCAAGACGAGAACATATCGCATATGTACCTATTATAAGGCTAAAAGGGTGGAAGGATAAGCAAAAGATTAGCATAAAGCTCAACACAGCTTGTTCACAAAAATCCAGCAGAAAATACATATCTGTTGGACCACATATTTTAAATCTAAGGACCTAGACACTTTTTGTTGAGGAAAATTTCTGGAGAGTCAGGACAACAGTATGCATGTTTATGAATTAAGGATATGATGTTGAAAGTTTTCTTATAAAAAGTCTGTCAGATGCAGATGTTGTGATAGCTACACAACACAATCAGGGATAAGATGACTAAAAAATATACTGGATAGAGACTTTATAAGCATAATTTTATCTATCCCTACCCTATGTAGAGCCAAATAGACCCACGACATCTTTTCCTCCAAAAATTTTCTACTTTGTTCTTGAGAGACTCGAACTCACTATCTCTTGGTTGTGAATGTTACTTACCATCGTAGCAACCCTTCTTGTCTTAGTACTAGATACAATGACCGAATAAGAAAGATTGGTCGATTCAATTAATTTTTGGTTAATTCAAATTAGGTCTTTCACTCACAAAGTAAATTTTAAATATATTCTAAAAAATATAAGATTCGAACTCACATCCGTGAAGCTACCAAGAATAAAGAAATCTTAACAAGTAGAATAAAAAGGAAAAATAAAAGATGACACTGAACCAGTGGCACCCGAGTGTACTTTGTGATGGAGTCCGAAATTTAAATAGTGCCAAAAATGATACAAAATATCTTTCAACGGGTAAAAAAAGAAAGTTACATAAGTACATAAATATAGTATAATATTGCATTTTACTTTAACAGAAAGTTAGTTTAAATACAGTACTATTATACTACATTCTATAAAAACGTTAAATTTTTTTTATAGGAAGAATCATTATTGTAATGCATTTTATTACTTCTCTTTTACACCATCAACTTTATGTACTCTTGGCTGAATTTCAATGCCAAAATTAGCATGAATGTTTTAAAAGGTAATTGGCGCACAAACCGAGTTTTCATTCAGAGTACACTACGTGGGACGTGGCCTCCCTGTGCCCACTGCCTGCGTAAATTACCAGATATGTGTATTAATTTATTGATTTTTTATATGAAAGTTTTTAACTAGACCTGAATTTAAGAAATAGTATTAAATTGATATATTTAAGTTAAATATATGCAAAATTTCAAAATTATGAGCGATAGTGAGTGTTTTATATGTTTTTCATTTTCCATCTCCCAGTAGAAGAATGAATTTTTAATTCAAGTACGAGCAATTGTTGTTGTTGTTGTTTGAGATATTAAATTTGAATAATTTCTTTATCTTTTTTATGCACACATTACGAAAGAAAATCAAATTAAATTTTAGATAATTTTTATTTATAAGAGTCAAAAAATATTTAAATGCCATATGCTGTTATAGTTGTATAACAGTTATTTAATATAAAAGCAAAATATATCATAACAAACGAAATTATTATAGAGAGAGTTGATTGTTGTTGAGTATAAAATTTTATGAGTGGAAATATAAATTTTACTAAATATAGATTTTTAACTAATATTTCAATATTTTTTAAAATACAAGTATTGAAATTCAAATGATTAGGATTATTGCGTCAAAATCGTGTGGCATAGCCACTTTTAAGGTTGGCTATCGAATTAATGAAAAATAGCCACTATTTACTGCAACAGGGACCGGTCCCGTATAATTTACGAGAGTTTGGTGCATTTGTGTACGAACTCCAGCATATTATGCTGGACCGGTATACTTTGCTAACTCCTGTAAAATTTGCAGGAGACTGGAGCACCAGTGCTCCAAACTCCAGTATATTATATGAATATTTATACTTGCTGGAATTCCTGTAAAATTTGCGGGAGTTCCAGCATAGTTATCCTGGAACTCTCGTAAAATTTGCGGATGTATTTTTCGGATTTTGAACAGTATTTTCGCTCAGATTTCTCTTTACATAAAAAGTGACTAAATTTTGATATTTTAACTATTTTTCAACAACCAATGATAAATTTGACTATTTTTAAATTTCTCATGATTATTGGCTAATATTGAAATAGTATTTATGCTCAGCCGGCTATGTATGATGAATCATGTGAATTCTGTCAACTTAGAACTCAAGATAGTATTATTTCCACTGTTTTACGGTGAGTGACTTTTCGGCCTTTAACACACTCGTTAATAAGAAATTAACTCCTAGAAAAAAATAAGTATTTTGACTAAATTATCTTTAATTAAAATTAATATTTTTTTAACTTGACATATTAGAATATATAAATAAGGGCAAATTAAAAATAAAATTAATTTATTCTTAATTATGTAAAAAGTACATTTATTTTGAGCCAAAATAAAAAGCCAAAAAGCCATTTATTATGGATTAGAGGGAGTAATAATTACTATGCATATTTTGAAAATAATATTCATTTGTCTTATCTTAAGTGACAAACTTTCATTATTACTTATTAATATGTCACAAAAACTAAAAACTCATAATGACAATCTAAACGTAATAGTTAAATTTTCTATCTAAATATTTTTGGTATTTTTCCGTAAAAAAATATATCATGTGTAAATCTTTAAATCATATATGCCTTATGCAAAATAAAAGCTTAATTTGTTCAAGGAAAAGATTGTGTGTATATTTTTAGAATTATTATTAGTAACCTTAAAAAATTTATATGACTGTTATAAAGAGATAAATTATAAAAATCGTTCTTCTATAAATATAGTTATTATTTTTCTGTGTAAAAACCTGTTATAAAAATGTAAACTATAACTTATCAAATCAATTTCGAAAAAAATGGATTTTATAATAAATAATTATTATATAGTATTTGTTACTAGCTTAGTACGGGGTAAACTTTGGTTAAGGATCTCTGACACCTAAGGTCAAACTATGACGGCAAGTACCCTGCATTGTCAGAATGTGGTGTTCAAATGTTATTAGTACATAAAGTTGATGGGCGTAAAAAGAGAAGTAAATAAAAACTAATAAGTACATAAAACCTAATATAATCCAATTTTAACGGCTAACTTTTCATTAGAGTAAAATGCATTATTATATTACATTTTATTTACTTATATAACTGTTATTTTTACCCGTAGAAAAGTATTTTGTGCTATTTTTGGCACTATTTAAGTTTTGGACTCCTTTGTAGTATGACTGCCATCTAACAATATGCTACACTAGTTTTCTCACAGCTATCTTCTATAAATACTACTAGTAAATAATTTATTGAAGGGAATTTTATAGCTTTACCCATAAAAATTAAATTAATTATCTTTGATTACCCATTTATTTTTCTACCCATCAAACTAATTATTATTCATACCCATTGTAGTGTTTGTGGGTAATTGCCTCTTTTTTTTTCTCGTTTTGTTTATGCTTTGCTTTTTTTCTTCTTATCCTTTTATGTTTATTTTTCAATTATATTAGTTTTTATTTTTTTTTTTCACCAAAATCTGATTCCTTGCTCAATTTTGGCTTTTTCCATTTTTCTTATATATATATATATATATATATATATATATATATATATATATATATATATATATATATATATATATATATATATATATATATATATATATATATATATATATATATATATATATATATATATATATATATATATATATATATATATATATATATATATATATATATATATATATATATATATATATATATATATATATATATATATATATATATATATATATATATATATATATATATATATATATATATATATATATATATATATATATATATATATATATATATATATATATATATATATATATATATATATATATATATATATATATATATATATATATATATATATATATATATATATATATATATATATATATATATATATATATATATATATATATATATATATATATATATATATATATATATATATATATATATATATATATATATATATATATATATATATATATTATTTTGATTATTTTTTCTTTTAATTTTTTTTTTTATTTTGAGCCTTTATTTTTGTTCCTATTTATTTTTGTCTCTATTTTTTCACTATATCAACAAATGATAATTGATGTAGTATATCTTTTATTTATTAAATTTTTATGTATTAATTATTAAAAAATAACTTATTGTAGCATATAAAATAATATATTACTAATAGTTGAAGTATGTTATTGGAACATACTATGACACCCATAGTATATATCATATACTGACAGGGTATCATAGTTGATTAATTATTTCTTTACCAAACAAAATACTCATCAATCCTCTATGATACCCACATGGTATATATCAAATACTAACAAAGTATCATATATTGATAGGGTGTCGTAAAGGTCTGGTCTGTTTCTTTCAATAAGACACCCAGTCCTCTGTGATACCAACCTGGTATACATCATATATTAACACGATATCATATATGATTGGTTCATGCTTAAAAAAAAGTCATTGGTCCTCTATAATACCCGCATATATCATATACTGTCAAAGTATCATATAGTACTAGTTTATTCTTTCAAAAAAAATTAGTGGTGTATTATTATAATTAATGATATACTTTTGAATTAATTATTTTATACCAATATAACATATAGTATAACATGTTAGCATACAATACAACTTTATCTTCTTTGCTAGTTCTATTTAATATTGGCCTAAATTTCAAAATATATTCTCAAAATCTCCACCAAACATGATATACTAACACGATATCACAGAGAATTGGTTCATTCTTAAAAAAAATGTCATTGGTCCTCTATGATACTCATATGGCATATATCATATACTGTCAAGGTATCATATAGTACTAGTTTATTCTTTCAAGAAAATTAGTGGTGTATTGTTATAATTAATGATATACTTTTGAATTAATTATTTTATACCAACATAACATATAGTATAACATATTGGCATACAATACAACTTTATCTTCTTTGCTAGTTCTATTTAGTATTGGCCAAAATTTCAAAATCTACTCTAAAAATCTTCACCAAACTTACTCAAATTTAGCCACCTTCAATCATATTGTGATATAGTAACGGTATACTGATGCGTAACTGTATTTTATATAAATTTATGTTGAAATTGTAGATTATTATATTATATCATTCTGGTATATATCTATACTATTATAGTATATTGTTGCAGTATAACTGTATGCTCTTACAGTATATTTTGATACCGATGCGGTATACTGTTAGGTAAATACGTTTTTATTCAAGTTTCAATTGAAATATTTCATATATTACAATATATCGTTTTGTTAGCTCTTTTATTAATTAAAAGAATCTTATTTTATTTTATTTTTTCTTTATCATTAGATTGTGTACCATATAATAAGTCATAGTAATAATAATCCTCAGACTTGGATAATCATAGAATGCGGTCAAGGGTAGATATAGCCTTGCAGATATGAGTTGAATTGAATCTAAAACTTCTGATACAATGTATGAATTTATTGTAAGAACCTAATAAAATCTCAACACGTACTAGATTTGAACCCATAATTATAACAGTATAACGAGTTTAATGTTAAAATTAAAAGTTGAACCATTAAATTTAAATCATGAATCCGCCTCTATATGTGGTTGAAGAGTTAACTTATCCATGGAGTTCATTAACGAGCCATTTTGGATTAGGGGATCTTGATCTATGAGTGCATGAAAAAGAGTACAAAGATGCTCCTGAAGCCTTCAAAGTTCAAACAAAAGCACATATGCTGAAAGATAAACTATATAGGAATAAATAGGAGAGGAAAAATTCAAAAAGCCATAAAGTAATCACTGGAAGACAGGGAAAGTCATAGAAAAGTTAGGATAAATAGAAAGAAAAAACAGAAAAGAGAAAGTACAAAAAGACAAAGAGTAATTAATGAGAAAAAGAGAATGCAAGGAAAGTACGGGTAAATATTTTTGACAGCATGAATATATTATGTAAAAAATTTAAAGCGAGTAATTAGTTTCTCCCAAATGGGTATTTTGAATAGATTTCTTTTTATTGAAGTGAGCGGGTAGCGTGACACCCTTACTTCACAAGGTTGATCCGCCCATTATTACAGCCCTTTGTTTCTTTTCTTTTAAAAGTAGAACAGAAGATGTGACAAAAATAATGTAAATGATTTCCTTGCATAAATTGGAAAGTTTGCCCCTTAAACTAGTCAATAAGATTGTTAAGCTCTCAACTTCTGGTGCAACCTCCCAATCCCAATACCAAATAGCATACGGGAAGGATTATAACCCAACTACAATAATTATATCTCAATTCTATACTAGTCTGGTATAAATCTTTTTATTTTTAATTTAACCATTAACCTTATTACTGACTTACTCTCTGTTTGTGTTTGAATCGACCATGTGAAAAGCTCACATAAAGCTAAAAATACCCACTATTTTGCTGCAACAGAGACCGGTCCAGTATAATATACGGAAGTTCTGGTGCATTTGTGTACGAACTCCACCATATTATGCTAGACCGGTATACTTTGCTAACTCCTGTAAAATTTGCGGGAGACTGGAGCACCAGTGCTCCAAACTCTAGTATATTATACTGGACAATTATACTTGGTGGAACTCCCATAAAATTTGACGCATTCTATCATAATTATGCTTGAACTCCCGCAAAATTTGCGGGAGTTACAACATATTTATCGTGGAACTCCCGTAAAATTTACGGGAGTTCAAGCTTACAAATGCTGGAACTCCCGTAAAATTTGCAGGCGTATTTTTCCGTATTTTGAATAGTATTTTTGCTCAAATTTAAAGTGGTTTTGGATGACTTTTGAAACTTGGCTATTTTTCAACGACCAGTGATAAATATGACTATTTTTAAATTTCCCACCTAAAGAATTGATAAAAAGCCTAGCAACTAAGAGAACCCAGTCTAGATTTGAAGATAAATCCAATAACATAATGAGGCAGCCCATAAATCAGGGGAAAAGTGCAACTACAGAAAGACCTTCAAAAGAAACAGGCCCAACTTTAATATTTCGAAAAGGTAACCATGCACGACGACAGGAGAAGCATTTGTAAAGAGTTGACCATCGCAGAACCCAACCTGAACAATTAGTTCACATTCATTTACACGACACTCAAATATTTACACTATATTTACTATTGTAGTTTTACTTTCATCAAATTTACCATTCATAACTATATTTAAATCTTATAGCAAATTCATGAAATAAGATATTAATTATTTTGAACTGAAACAAGAGAGCAACAAACTCTCGTAGCTCAGCTGATTAGAGCGCCTACTTGGTTAACGAATCTCTTCAGTTCGACACTCAAGTTGCACATACAATTACAATTGACACAAGTTGTATTCATTACATATTAACAATTAAATAGTAGATACAAATGGAAATTATCCAAATATTAATAGGCTCTAAATTATAGTGTTTTTATTTCCTCGTGAATAAATGGAAATGCTAAACCACCTTAATTTCACCAACAGTTAATACTTTATTTTATCAATCTCAATTGATACTTGCAATTACAGTTTATCGACATAATATATCTATATCATGAATCTTGATTTCTTTGTTACAGAGTTATCTGGAAAAAGAGAGGAACACTATTCTTTTTTTCTTTTTCTTATTTGAATTGGCTATTGGAATGGAAGTAATGACATGACAGTTCGAATTGTAACCTTGTTTTTTAACCAAGAAACTTCCCTTGTTTGGATTACAAACTGCATACAGTTAGTCGGGAGAATTACCCAACTAAGAAACTACTTAAAAACTACACAGAAAATTCCTTAATTATCAATAGTGTAAACGCGTGATTTTTGACCCTCCCCGAGATTTTTTATATTTTTAGCTAAAATATTTAGTTTAGGCCTAATATAGATATCTTAGCTAATTTTGACTCTTTTACTTTACTTTTACCTTAAAATGAATAATAACAAAAATATAGTTTTATTAATGTTTCGTAGTCATTTTTAAACTTGAAAAATACAAAAATAGTACTTTATATTTTTATTTTTTTTTTTAAAAACGAAAATAATAAAAATAGTTGCATTAACATTTTTGTAGTTACTTTAATTTCGAAAGAAAAATATAAAAAATAACTTTGTTTTAATTATTAGTCTTATAGTTATTTTGCTTACGTATGATTAATTAATAACACCGTGTTCTCATTCTCGGTTCCGGGCAAAGAATAATACTCGGGTTCAAACTATCCGGTTTATAATTTTCGGACCTAGCCCATAATAATCCGAGTCCACCATACGGGGAACACGGACAAAACAACCCGACACTACACTAAGGGGGAGGGATGGGAGAATGATTAAAAATAAAAAGAAGAAAAAGACAAAGGAAAAGGGACAAATAAAAAAAGAACAAAAGGAAAAGACAAGATAAAAAAAGACAAAAAAAAAAGAAAAGAATACATATTGGGGGGGACACACGATATGGGGTTGGAAAATATATACAATAGATATAACATATAGGGGGGTGGGAGAACAAATCTGAAGACAAAGCAAAAATATGCACATGCACAGGCACATGCACAAAGCAAATATGCACAGGCACATGCACAAAGCATATAGGCACATGCACATCACAGATTGGGAGGAGGGAGCCCCTTGCTTCTGGATCTCCTTCACGATAATAAGAGGGGCATGGCTGCTGCCTGAGGAGCTCATCAAAAACGACCCCTTTCAGCCCAGCCACCGCCAGCAAAAGCTCTCACAGTAGCCACCATTAGAGCCGTCAGTCAGCCCCGTTCCCAGCTCCATCCCGTCGACCACCCTCAACCAAACCACCCTACCTTCATCGTTGCTGCTTCACGTCCGGAACGACCATAGCTGCAGCACCTTTTGCTTCTGCTATCGCCACCAGCAGAGCCCTTCGTTAATCCAGCAGCAACCCACGATGACCAGCTGCCCGTTTCCATCCAGTCGAACAACCAGCGGCGCCTAGCTTCGCCGCTGCCCCGACCACGTCGTCGTCTTGTTCAAACAACCCTCTCGACCTCTCTTTCTTCATTTAAACTCAAGCAGCACACCCATGGCTGCCTGAGATTCGCCGGAGAAATGAGCTCCAGTAGCTCGCCGGATTGTCGTTGCTTCTGCTTGCTCTTGTTGAATCTATCCTGCTGAGACGAGTTCGAGATTCATCTCATGTTTCTAGATTTACAGCAATTAGGTATGTAAATATTTACCTATCTTTCGTTTATAATCTATGAATGAAGACTTGAGATACTGAATCAATATTTCTGATTGATTTCGTGGATGTGTCATTGACTCTTATGAAGATCTCTTCTATTTTTGGTTTGTCACTCATTTTGGTTTAATTGTTGAACTGAAACTATTCTTGTTTTAGTATAGTTTAACTTGATATATTGTAAATTCATTATTGGACCTACCTTCTCACTTTTATATTAGATGCTACTTTGGGCTGATTATTTTGACTGAGATCGAGCTAAAAATAATCATTGATCATCAGATTTCAATCGTAGAATTTTGTAGCCAAATGATTTTGTATCGGTTTCATACAATTGATAGAAGCATAAAGCGAAAAGTTAGTTTTCCAAGTTAAATTGTTTAACTTGCAGCAGTAGTCACTTGTGATTACCTGAGATGTCCATTTATGTAATGTGATTCATGTAGAGAGCCTTTTATATAGTTGTTTGTGGAATTGAATTTTTAACAGTAAGTTTATGAATTACAAGAAAAGATAAGGAGTCTATCTCTTACTTGTTTTGCTCTAAATTAGCCATGGATGATTGAAACTTTTCGGCTGGCCTTTGTACTATCTATTGTTAAGTTGGAACAAATGTTATATTGAGAAAGGTATGAGCATGAAATCACGATTACACGGCCTCACTTATTTAATTTTGAATTGACCTTTAGAATTCGAGGCGTGCCATTTAGCAAATTTCATGGCCCTCGCAAAGTACAAACGCGAAATTACTTTAGGCGCGTTAGTTAATAATAATACCTTCCTAATCACGGGTGCGCATTTATGTGACCCAAATCTTACTCTCGGCGAAACTGAAATGCATTAAAATCACAGGCGTACTGGTTGCGGTGTGACTCGAAATGTGTTTTCGTTACGTCGTAATTCTTCTAAAATTGAAAAGCGGAAAATTAATAGCACATAGTTAAAATATATAAAGGAATCAGATAGAAGTAAAAATTGTAGTTGAGCGACCATGCTAAAACCACGGAATTCGGGAGTGCCTAACACCTTCTCCCGGGTTAACAGAATTCCTTATCCAGGTTTCTAGTTTCGCAGACTGTATACAGAGTCATAAATTTCCTCGGTTCGGGATTAAACCGGTGACTTGGGACACCATTATTTTCCCAAGTGGCGACTCTGAATAATTAAATAAATTGATCCCGTTCCGACTGTCCTTTAATTGGAAAAACTCCTTCACCGATTATTATTATATCCCTTCTCGGGGTGTAATATTAAACAGTGGCACATTTACGTTTACACGTATGTGCGGTGTAAAAAGGAGGTGTGACAAATAGTATATTTTTCCAGGAAATGATTGAAAACTAATAACACACATGGAGATGGAGAAAATGGTCGGCAACAAGCTGAGGTCGGTGATGATCGGATTATTAAAGGCCGAGACAACCCCCCAAAAAACTCTTACAAGACACATCATCGATCACTCATATATGAGTATGGGTCATAATTGAACCCCACGCCAGACAATTAGATTGACCGTTTCTTTCGACTAGTATAAACATAACAGGCGCCGAGGTCGCCTCGATCAAGAATATTATCCGTATCCATCCAACGCCTTGGCCAAGGTCGATACTTTCCAGGTAGGCCTGAAACAATTCCCTAATGTGGGCCCGATCTCCAAGAAAGTTAACTCGTACAGCAAACGTCTATAAATACAAGGGCTGACATGAGAAAAAAGGTTCCACTCTCTCCCCATGGGGGCTCTAAGAAATACAGAGTAAAACACAGAGTGAGAACCCAAGACAAAGGACAGAATAACGGTAGATCTCTCAAACATGATTGTAAAGATCTGAACCTCTTCATGGAGAGGCAGGTTAACCCATTATCATGAATAAAGATCACCAATATTTTCTACCGTCCATACAATTGTTTCTATTATCTTTTCCTTGTTAAATTTCAGATATGTTACGGCCTGCTATGTTTTGCCCATCATTTTTATTGATTCTCTTGAATTCATAAATGCTTGTAAACATTTTGGGTCAAACAATTTGGCGCCGTCTGTGGAGACTTCATAGCAAGACCGCGTAGCTTTTCTTGAAGTCAGAAACAAAGGGAAAACAACGAACGAGGGATTAGAAACCCAATCATAGCAAGCCTGATTCACCTCTTCTATACTCGGGTTATGAGCCCTCGACTCAAAAGAATCAACAAAGTTCAACTACGGTTGAACTGGGACTCAGGCCACGAGCCTTCGCCGACTTAATTCAACATTGGTTGAAGTAATATTCGGGCTACAAGCCCTCGACTCAGAAGAATCAATAAAGTTCAACTACGGTTGAACTGGACTAAAGCCACGAGCCTTCGCCAACTTAATTCAACATCAGTTGAAGTAATATTCGGGCTATGAGCCCTCGACTCAAAAGAATCAACAAAGTTCAACTACGGTTGAACTCGGACTCAGGCCACGAGCCTTCGCACACTTAATTCAACATCGGTTGAAGTAATATTCGGGCTACGAGCCCTCGACTCAGAAGAATCAACAAAGTTCAACTACGGTTGAACTGGGACTAAAGCCATGAGCCTTCGCCAACTTAATTTAACATTAGTTGAAGTAATATTCGGGCTATGAGCCCTCGACTCTAAAGAATCAACAAAGTACAACTACGGTTGAACTGGAACTCAAGCCACGAGCCTTCACCAACATAATTCAACATCGGTTGAAGTAATACTCGGGCTTTGAGCCCTCGACTCAAAAGAATCGACAAAGTTCAACTACGGTTGAACTGGGACTCAGGCCTCGAGCCTTCGCCAACTTAATTCAACATCATTTGAAGTAATATTCGAGCTATGAGCCCTCGACTCAAAAGAATCAACAAAGTTCAGCTAAGGTTGAACTGGGACTTAGGCCACGAGCCTTCGCCGACTTAATTCAACATCAGTTGAAGTAATATTCGGGCTATGAGTCTTCGACTCAAAAGAATCAACAAAGTTCAACTACGGTTGAACTGGGACTTAGGCCACGAGCCTTCGCCGACTTAATTCAACATCGGTTGAAGTAATATTCGAGCTATGAGCCCTCGACTCAAAAGAATCAACAATGTTCAACTACGATTGAACTGGGACTCACGCCACAAGCCTTCGCCAACTTAATTCAACATCAGTTGAAGTAATATTCGGGCTATGAGCCCTCGACTCAAAAGAATCGACAAAGTCCAACTACGGTTAAACTAGGACTCCAGCCACGATCCTTCGCCAACTTAATTCAACATCAGTTGAAGTAATACTCGGGCTTTGAGCCCTCGACTCAAAAGAATCAACAAAGTTCAACTATGCTTGAACTGGTACTCAGGCCACGAGCCTTCGCCACATTAATTCAACATCGGTTGAAGTAATATTCGGGCTATGAGCCATCGACTCAAAAGAATCAACAAAGTTCAACTACGGTTAAACTGGCACTCAGGCCACGAGCCTTCACCGACTGAATTCAACATCAATTGAAGTAATATTCGGGCTGTGAGCCCTCGACTCAAAAGAATCAACAAAGTTCAACTACGGTTGAACTGCGACTCAAGCCACAAGCCTTCGCCGACTTAATTCAACATCGTTAGAAGTAATATTCAGGCTATGAGCCCTCGACACAAAAGAATCAACAAAGTTCAACTACGGTTGAACTGGGACTCTGGCCACGAGCCTTCGCCAACTTAATTCAACATCAGTTGAAGTAATATTCGGGCTATAAGCCCTCGACTCAAAAGAATCAACAAAGTTCAACTACGGTTGAACTCGGACTCAAGCCACTAGCCTTCGCCAACTTAATTAAACATCAGTTGAAGTAATATTCGGGATATGAGCCCTCGACTCAAAAGAATTAACAAAGTTCAACTACGGTTGAACTGGGACTCAGTGCACGAGCCTTCTCCGACTTAATTCAACATCAGTTGAAGTAATATTCGGGCTATGAGCCCTTGACTCAAAAGAATCACAAAGTTCAACTACGGTTGAACCGGGACTCAGGCCACGAGCCTTCGCCACATTAATTCAACATTAGTTGAAGTAATACTCGGGCTATGAACCCTCGACTCAAAAGAATCAACAAAGTTCAACTACGGTTGAACTGGGGTTCAGGCCACGAGCCTTCACCGACTTAATTCAACATCGGATGAAGTAATATTCGGGCTTTGAGCCCTTGACTCAAAAGAATCAACAAAGTTCAACTACGGTTGAACTGGGGTTCAGGCCACGAGCCTTCACCAACTTAATTCAACATCAGTTGAAGTAATACTTGGGCTTTGAGCCCTCGACTCAAAAGAATCAACAAAGTTCAACTACGGTTGAACTTGGGAACTCAGGCCACGAGCCTTCACCATCTTAATTCAACATCGATTGAAGTAATATTTGGGCTATGAGCCCTCGACTAATAAGAATCGACAAAGTTTAACTACGGTTGAACTGAGACTCAGTCCACGAGCCTTTGCCAACTTAATTCAACATTAGTTGAAGTAATACTCGGGCTTTGAGCCCTCGAGTCAAAAGAATCAACAAAGTTCAACTATGACTCAGGCCGCGAGCCTTCGCCACCTTAATTCAACGTTAGTTGAAGTAATATTCGGGCTATGAGCCCTCGACTAAAAAGAATCAACAAAGTTCAACTACGGTTGAACTGGGACTCGGGCCACGAGCCTTCGCCAACTTAATTCAACAAAAGTTGAAGTTATACTTGGGCTATGAGCCTTTGACTCAAAAGAATCAACAAATTTCAACTACGGTTGAACTGGAACTCAGGCCACGAGCCTTCGCCAATTTAACTCAACCTCGGTCGAAGTAAAACTCGGGCTATGAGCCCTCGACCCGAAACAATCAATGACTGTGCGAAGGGAAAACATAAGTGGGGCGAGCATTAAAGAAACAACATAAAAAAGGGAATTCGCCCTCAATTCAAAGAGACAGACGCGGGCCATGCCCGTGCGTCCCAGTTTAAACCTTGTCCGAAAATAAACCACAATAATGCAAAAAAAAAAAAATAGCAATACACGGCAACAACCGTCAAGAAAATCATCAACTAATCATCTTTCACTCGAGACCAGTGGTACCACCGTCTGCGCCAGTCGCACTGTCGCCTGCCCTCGCCACACCACCGCCTGTTCCGCCGTCGCCGGCACCCGCGTCGATCATATTTTTTCCAGCTCCAGCCAAACTCCCAACGGGGACATCATCGATATCGGGCGTCGCAGCATCAAAGTCGCATTGCTCGCGAGCTTCCCGTGCCCTCTGGAGCACCCCTTCGAAGATTGCTTCATAGATGATACCAACCTCGAACAGATGCTTATATATGTACCGCTGGGCCTCGGCATAAACCCAAGCCTCGCGAGAGCTACCCATAAATGCAGATTGTTCTTGAATACGCCGGTTCTCTTCCTCCAAGAGTGCAATTTCCCCCGCGACATCCTGAGTGTTCCGCTCCAGAACCCTAAGGCCGCTCTCCTTGAAAGCGGCGGCTGCCCTCACCAACAACAATTGGGAATCTTTGGCATGGATAACCCCTTGGAATTCATCCTCCCGGGCAGAAGCTTCGGCCAGCTTACACTTGAGGATGGCTACTTCCCCCTCTAGCGCGACAACCTTCCCGCTCCACTTCGAGGTGACCTCCGTCATGTTGGTCAGATATAAGCGTTCACTCTCCAACGACGCCCTCAGCCCAGCCTCGAGTTCGTCGTTCATCTGACGCAACTGATATTCCAAAGCTTCTGCACGACCAAGCGCCTGGCTCCTCTGCAACTCCTTCCGTTCCAACTTTCTAACCAGTGCCTGGTTACGGGGATCAAACCTTATGCGTTCGTTAAGTTCCCCGCACCTGTTCCGATACCGACGACACCTCACGAGAACCCGTAGAAGTACCCCGGACCAAACGTTGGCTCGACGAAGGCTCTCCACCCCCAGCAAAAACACTTGCAAGACAAAGCGAAAGAAGCGAAGGAGTCAGATACAGAAGTTCATGAGAAGATGGGAAACGAGACGCTCGTAAGTGAATAATAATCCAAGAGAACATACCCTCATTCCCAACGTCGCCACCTCATTCATCAAACGCACATCCATCATCCCCCTTAGCGACTCATTTTCGACCGCAGAACATAACTGACCAAGCAGCGGCACTGTCACGACCCTAGTTCACCAATTGTGAACTTGTCGTGATGGCACCCAGTCCCCACGACTAGGTAAGCCTAACACGTTGCGGAATATACAAGTTATAAACATCTAAATAAGAAACAGCAGAAAAATAGCATAAAAAGATATGTAATTCATGCCGCTTGGCACATACATCCGTCACACAGTAAATAAAACACTACCAAGATCCGGAACCCCACGGTAACACAGACTAAAAGGGAAATACAACTGTGGCTCTATGTGTAAAGAGTATCTAGCAATGAAATGAAGAAAAATGTCGACTAGTAATACTAGAATAGAAGGGAAGCCTCCGGATCCGCGGACGTAGCAGATCATACCTCGAAGTCTCCCAAAAAGCTGCGAAATCACCTAGTACGAGCCTGCTCTGATGTACCTGGATCTGCACAACAAAAGTGTGCAGAAGAGTAGCATGAGTACACCACGGCGGTACTCGGTAAGTGCCAAGCCTAACCTCGATGGAGTAGTGACGAGGTAGGTCAGGGCCCTACTGAGAAAACAATAATATAATGATGATAACAAAGTAAACAGTTTAAATGATAATAATTTTCGAAATAACAACATCATGATGATTACTGCGACTGACTACAATTAAGCTAACAACAATTAACCAGCTCAAACAACAAATCCAGGATCTGTGGGAATTGAACCCACAGTCCCATTCTCAGTACCTCTGGGTCTCCGGGAATCGAACCCGCAGCCCATGTCTCAATAATATCTCAACAACTCAGGATCTCCGGAAATCGAACCCGTAGTCCCTACCAATAACTCAGGATCTCGGGAATTGAACCCGTAGTCCATATTTCAATAATCTCAGGATCTCGGGAATTGAACCCGTAGTCCGTATTTCAATAATTTCAGGATCTCGGGAATTGAACCCGTAGTCCGTATTTCAATAAATCTCAGGATCTCGGGAATTGAACCCGTAGTCCGTATTTCAATAATTTTAGGATCTCGGGAATTGAACCCGTAGTCCGTATTTCAATAATCTCAGGATCTCGGGAATTGAACCCGTAGTCCGTATTTCAATAATCTCAGGATCTCGGGAATTGAACCCGTAGTCCATATTTCAATACAAGTAAAAGGAATACACAGAGAGAAGTATAATATGGTTAACTATAACTTCGCCGATAGACAGCGCCAGCGATTACCAAGAAAACTCAAGTAAGACAATTAGGCAATTAGATAGTTTAACACTACCTAATCATGCTTTTCTAACTACTACCGGGTAGATATATCGAATTTAACAGCCTAAAACAGGAATATCGCTCATCGAACATTTTTAAGTAGAGTATGTGTTCAACAACCAGCGCATGTACACGCCCGTCACCTCGCGTACAAGGCATTTAAAGTATCACATAATATCCTAAGGGTGAAAGTCCCCCACACGAGGTTAGACAAGCCACTTACCTCAATTCCGGTACAAAACCGCTAAGAAATAACCCTCTTGCCGCGAATGTCGGCCTCCACAAGTGTAGAATCTGATAAAAAAAATCAATAGAAACACATCAAAATAGGCCAATTGGGCATTACCCAATCAAATTAACTCAAAATTCACTAAAACCCACAAGTTGCCAAAACCCGACTTTCGGTACGCTTATCAAAAAATCACGACAATTATATATTCGGGTTCCTTATCTCAATACGAGTCCGTGCACATAAAATTTATCGAAATCGGACTCCGTTTGCCCATTCAAATCAAAGGTGTTCTAAAGGTTTTGGTCTAGGGTGAAAACCCCCATTAATTACCCCAAATTCCTCCATTTTCATGAAAAACTTGCATAATATTATCAACAACAATCATAATTGGAGTCCATAATTGATTACTTGAAGAAACCCCTTGAATCTCCCTTCAAAATCGCCCAAATCGCCCCTTAAGCCGAGCCCTCAAAGTTTGGAAATGTTTCTGAAATTTCTAACTTCCGATATAATTAACTCTCTGCGATTTCCGCTTCTGCGGACGAAATTCCGCTTCTGCGGATCCGCTTCCGCGACATTTTGTCGCTTCTGCGAAGCCCAGGCCCGGCTGGCCCATTCCGCTTCTGCGAGCCTCAAGCCGCTTCCGCGAGGCCGCTCCTGCGGACAAAGGTCCGCTCCTGCGGAACTCTCCGCTCCTACGAACAAAAGTCCGCTTCTGCGGACTCGCCTAAGCGGAGGCTTGTCCGCTTCTGCGAAATTCCCCAACTCGTGTCCTGACCGCTTCTGCGGTCCCCATCCTCACACCTGCGATGCCGCTCATGCGGACAAGGACCGCCCCTGCGCTCCAGTTTCCGCTTCAGCGGACTCGCCTCTGCGGTTCCATTTCCGCAGGGGCGAAAACAACAGAGGCAGAATTCCCTAGCCTGCAATTTCCATGATTTTCTCCCGTTTAACCATCCGAAACCACCCCGAGGCCCCCGGACCTTATCTAAACACACCAACACATCCTAATACCTTATTCGAACTTGTTCCAATTCTCAAAACACGTCTAACAACATCAAAACTCATAATTCACATCGAATTCAAGCCTAAATTTCTAAAAACTCTCCGAATTTCACATTCGATCTAAAACCCGACCAAACGACGTCCGAATGACCTGAAAATTTGCGGACATATCCAAAATCACATAACAAAGCTACAGAAATTGTCGGAATTCCATTCCGACCCCCGGATCAAAATCTCACCTATCGTTCGGATTCGCCAAAATTTCAACCTTCGGCATTTCAAGCCTAATCGAGCTACGGACCTCCAAAATACATTCCGAACGCGCTCCCAACCCCGAAATCACCTAACAGAACTAATGGAACCATCGGATTTCCGTTCCGAGATTGTCTTAACACTGTTCCGGTTACGGGCCATTTTCTAGCTTCAAAGCTCTTATTTAGGGACTAAGTGTCCCAAAATGCTCAAATTTTCAGAACCGACTCTCCCGGCAACCCACAATAGCAGAAATGAACTTAGGGGAACAGTTAAGTTAGGGATTGGGGCGTAATTTTCTAAAACGACCGGTCGGGTCGTTACATCTTCCCACACTTAAAGATTCGTTCGTCCTCGAACGAGCATAGAAAACATACCCGGAGTAGTGAAAAGATGAGGGTACTGGCTGCGCATATCCTGCTCGGTCTCCCAAGTCGCCTCCTCGACCGGCTGGCCCCGCCACTGAACTTTTACCGAAGCGATGTTCTTTGACCTTAGCTTTCTGACTTGCCTGTCTAGAATGGCTACTGGTTCCTCAACATAAGACAAATCCTTGTCTAGCTGAACGGATGTGAAATCCAACACATGCGACGGGTCACCATGGTATCTCCGGAGCATGGAGACATGAAATACGGGGTGAACTCCGGCTAGGCTGGGAGGTAAGGCCAACTCATAAGCAACCTCCCCAACACGCCTCAAAATCTCAAAAGGGCCAATAAATCTAGGACTCAGCTTTCCCTTCTTCCCAAACCTCATAACACCCTTCATGGGCGAGACTCGAAGCAGAACCCGCTCGCCAACCATAAAGCCACATCGCGAACCTTCTTGTCCGCATAACTCTTCTCTCTAGACTGGGTTGCATGAAGTCTATCCTAGATCACCTTGACCTTGTCCATTGCATCCTGAACCATATCAGTACCTAGCAGCCTAGCCTCGCCCGGCTCGAACCAACCCACGGGAGACCTGCACCTCCTACCATATAGGGCCTCATACGGTGCCATCCGAATACTAGACTGGTAGCTGTTGTTATAAGCAAACTCCGCCAGTGGCAAGAAGTGATCCCATGAACCTCCAAACTCAATCACGCACGCACGGAGCATATCCTCCAAAATCCGAATAGTGCGCTCGGACTGCCCATCAGTCTGGGGGTGAAACGCTGTGCTCAGCTCCACCCGAGTACCTAACTCCTGCTGTACGGCTCTCCAAAACCGTGAAGTGAACTGAGTGCCTCTATCTGAAATGATGGACACTGGGATACCATGCAGCCGAACTATCTCCCTGATATAGATCTCCGCCAGTCGCTCCGATGAATATGTAGTGCTCACCGGTATAAAATGGGCGGACTTGGTCAGCCGATCCACAATGACCCAAATAGAATCAAACTTCCTAACCGTCCGTGGAAGTCCGGATACAAAGTCCATGGTAATGCGCTCCCATTTCCACTCGGGAATCTCAATCTGCTGCATCAATCCACCCGGACGCTGATGCTCATACTTCACCTGCTGGCAGTTGAGGCATCTGGAAACATAATCAACTATATCCCTTTTCATCCTCCTCCACCAGTAATGCTGTCTCAAGTCCTGGTACATCTTCGCGGCTCCCGGATGGATGGAATACCGCGAGCTATGGGCCTCTGCTAGAATCAGCTCTCGAAGATCATCTACATTGGGCACACAGATACGCCCCTGCATCCTCATAACTCCATCATCCCCGATGGTAACATCTCGAGCATCACCACGCCGAACTCTATCCCGAAGGACAAGCAAATGAGGGTCGTCGAACTGACGCTCCCTGATGCGGTCAAATAGAGAAGACCGAGAGACCACACATGCCAGAATCCGGCTGGGCTCCGAAAGATCCAGTCTAACAAACTGTCTGGCTAAAGCCTGAACATCCATCGCCATAGGCCTCTCTGAAGCTGGCAGATATGCTAAACTCCCCAAACTCTCTGCCCGACGACGCAAGGCATCAGCAACCACATTAGCCTTGCCCGGATGATAGAGAATAGTAATATCATAGTCCTTCAGTAGTTCCAGCCATCTCCTCTGACGCATATTCAGGTCCTTCTGCTTAAGCAAGTGCTCCAAGCTCCGGTGATCAGTGTAGATCTCACAAGGAACCCCATATAAATAATGACGCCAAATTTTCAAGGCGTGAACAATGGCAGCTAGCTCCAAATCATGAACAGGGTAATTCTTCTCATGCACCTTCACCTGTCTCGACGCGTAGGCAATCACCCTACCGTCCTGCATCAATACCGCACCGAGTCCAACTCGTGAGGCATCACAATATACAGTATAGGACCCCGAACTTGTAGGCAACATTAATATAGGGGCCGAAGTCAAAGCTGTCTTGAGCTTCTGAAAGCTCGCCTCACACTCGTCTGTCCACTGAAAAGGGGCACCCTTTTGGGTCAATCCAGTCATAGGTGCTGCAATCGAAGAGAACCCCTCTACGAAACGACGGTAATAGCCCGCCAAACCAAGGAAACTGCGAATCTCAGTAGCGGAGGAGGGTCTGGGCCAACTCTGCACGGCCTCCACCTTCCTCGGATCTACTCGAATACCATCACTCGACACCACGTGGCCCAAAAATGCCACCGAACTCAACCAGAATTCACATTTAGAGAACTTGGCATAAAGCTGCTTCTCCCTCAGAATCTGAAGCACTATCCTCAAATGCTACTCGTGCTCTTCCCGGCTCCGGGAATATACTAGAATATCATCAATGAAGACAATCACGAACGAGTCCGGATAAGGCCTGAACACACTGTGCATCAAATGCATAAAGGCTGCTGGGGCATTAGTCAGCCCAAAAGACATCACGAGGAACTCATAGTGACCATACCGAGTCCTGAAGGCAGTCTTCGGGATATCTGGCTCCCGAATCTTCAGCTGGTGATACCCAGAGCGCAAATCAATCTTAGAAAACACATGTGCGCCCCGTAGTTGGTCAAATAAATCATCAATACGGGGCAAAGGATACCGGTTCTTCACTGTAACCTTGTTCAGCTGACGATAGTCAATACACATACGCATAGAACCGTCCTTTTTCTTCACAAACAATACGGGAGCACCCCAAGGCGAAACACTGGGTCGAATAAAACCCTTGCCCAATAACTCCTATAACTAATCCTTCAACTTCTTCAACACAGGAGGAGCCATACGGTACGGTGGAATAGAAATGGGCCGAGTGCCCGCAACAAATCAATAGCAAAATCAATATCTCTGTCGGGCGGCATGCCCGGGAGATCAGCTGGAAATACATTAGCGAAATCATGTACCACTGGAACAGAATCAATAGAAGGAGTGTCAATACTAACATCCCGCACATAAGCTAAATAAGCAGCACATCCCTTCTCAACCATACGCTGAGCTCTGAGAAAGGAAATGACACGGCTAGGGGTGTGATCTAGAGTACCACTCCACTCAATACGTGGAATGCCTGGCATAGCCACCGTCACGGTCTTGGCGTGACAATCAAGAATAGCATAATGGGGCGACAACCAGTCCATGCCCAGAATAATATCAAAATCGACCATCCCAAGCAGCAATAGATCCGCTCTGGTCTCAAAATCACAAATGATAATCAAACACGACCGATATACGCGGTCCACAGCCAAACAATCACCCATCGGAGTGGAAACATAAATGGGGGCACTCAAAGAATCCCGAGGCACACCCAGATAAGAAGCAAAGTAAGAAGACACATATGAAAAGGTGGAACCAGGATCGAATAGAACCGATGCCTCCCTGTGACTAACCAGAATAATACCTGTGATAACAGAGTCAGATGCAACAGCCGCAGCGCGATCAGGAATAGCATAGAATCTGGCATGTCCCCCTCTCGAGGGCGGCCTCTAGAACTCTGACCCCCGCCCCTGGCTGGCTGGGCAGGTGGAGTGGCAGCTGGAGCTGGAATGATAGCCTGCTGGCCCTGAGAACCACGCGGATGCTGTGATGACTGATGAGGGGCTCCTCTCCTGCGCCTGGGGCACTCCCTGACCAGGTGGCGAGTATCCCCGCACTCAAAACAAGCTCCGGGAGGACGCGGTGGCTGTGACTGACCGGCCTCACCCCCACTAGTCTGACCCCTGGAAGGACCCCGCGCAGGAGGTGCACTAGAAACTGGGGGAGCATAATAAGGCTCCTGAGGTGCTGGAAGACCCGGAGTACTACCGGCTGCGGGCAATGCCGAGTGAACTGGTCGACCGGAATAACCCCTGCCAAAACGATAGGCTGATGAAGTGCGGGCACCACAGAAATGGCCCGACTCACGAGACCTCTTGGCCTCTCTCTCTCTCCGCTCTCTAGGGAGCATACTCTCGATCCTCTTGGCAATGCTAACTGCCTGCTGATAAGATATATCTGTCTCAAGCTCTCTGGCCATACCTGGATCGGATAGGCGGAACAAGGCCCTCAATAAATCTCCGCACTCTCTCCCGAACTATGGCTACCAAAGCCGGTGCATGCCTGGCTAGACGGGTGAAACTGATAGCATACTCCGATACTGACATGGAGCCCTGTCGCAACCGCTCAAACTCCGAGCGCCAAGAATCCCTAAGGCTCTGTGGAACAAACTCCCTCAAAAACAGATCTGAAAACTGCGTCCAAGTCAATGAAGCAGACTCCTCTGGACTATCCAACTCATACGTGCGCCACCAATCATAAGCGGCCCCACGAAAATGAAAAGCAGTGAAGGAAACCCCGCTGGTCTCCACAATCCCCATAGTACGAAGAATACGATGACACTCCTCTAGAAAACCCAATGCATCATCTGAAGCCAAACCACTAAACACTGGAGGGTCATATTTCTTGAACCTCTCCAATCTACGCTGCTCGTCCTCAGAGGCAGCTGGTCCACCTCCGGGTTGTGCTGGGGCGGCAGGAGGCATAACCAAAACATCTGGAACATGTCCCACTGGCACACGCTGCTCCGGTGTAACGGCTACGGGAGTCCGGGCCCCTCCCCCGGCCTGAGATGTAGCTGCAACAAGAGGAAGCAGTCCTGCCTGGGCTAAAGTGGTATACATGCTCATGAACTGAGCCAGGGTCTCCTGTAGTGCTGGAGTAGTAGCAGCTGTAGTCGGTGTACCAGGTGCCTGCGCTCCAACCTGGTCTACCTGTGGTACCTCAGCGGCAGCGCGCGCGGGTGTCGTGGCTGCACCTCGGGCGCGTCCTCGTCCTCTACCTCGACCCCGGCCTCTGACGGTAGCAACAGGGGGCGCAGGTGCCAGATCATCGCGAGTAGATCGTGTCCTCACCATCTGTGAGAGAATAGAAATCAATAATTTAGATTTTTGATGCCAAAAATATCGCACGACAAGGAATCCAAAGAAATGAAGAGTTTTCCTAAACAGTCACATAGTCCCTCGTAGATAAATACAGACGTCTACGTATCGATCAGCGAGACTCTAAGTAACCGGTCTGTGTCCCGTGACTCCTATGAACCTAGGGCTCTGATACCAACTTGTCACGACCCTAGTTCACCAATTGTGAACATGTCGTGATGGCACCCAGTCCCCACGACTAGGTAAGCCTAACACGTTGCGGAATATACAAGTTATAAACATCTAAATAAGAAACGGCGGAAAAATAGCATAAAAAGATATGTAATTCATGCCGCTTGGCACATACGTCCGTCACACAGTAAATAAAACACTACCAAGATCCGGAAATACAACTGTGGCTCTATGTGTAAAGAGTATCTAGCAATGAAATGAAGAAAAATGTCGACTAGTAATACTAGAATAGAAGGGAAGCCTCCGGATCCGCGGACGTAGCAGATCATACCTCGAAGTCTCCCAAAAAGCTGCGAAATCACCTAGTACGAGCCTGCTCTGATGTACCTGGATCTGCACAACAAAAAGTGTGCAGAAGAGTAGCATGAGTACACCACGGCGGTACTCAGTAAGTGCCAAGCCTAACCTCGATGGAGTAGTGACGAGGTAGGTCAGGGCCCTACTGAGAAAACAATAATATAATGATGATAACAAAGTAAACAGTTTAAATGATAATAATTTCCGAAATAACAACATCATGATGATTACTGCGACTGACTACAATTAAGCTAACAACAATTAACCAGCTCAAACAACAAATCCAGGATCTGTGGGAATTGAACCCAACAGTCCCATTCTCAGTACCTCTGGGTCTCCGGGAATCGAACCCGCAGCCCATGTCTCAATAATATCTCAACAACTCAGGATCTCCGGGAATCGAACCCGCAGTCCCTACCAATAACTCAGGATCTCGGGAATTGAACCCGTAGTCCATATTTCAATAATCTCAGGATCTCGGGAATTGAACCCGTAGTCCGTATTTCAATAATTTTAGGATCTCGGGAATTGAACCCGTAGTCCGTATTTCAATAAATCTCAGGATCTCGGGAATTGAACCCGTAGTCCGTATTTCAATAATCTCAGGGATCTCGGGAATTGAACCCGTAGTCCGTATTTCAATAATTTCAGGATCTCGGGAATTGAACTCGTAGTCCATATTTCAATAATCTCAGGATCTCGGGAATTGAACCCGTAGTCCATATTTCAATAATCTCAGGATCTCGGGAATTGAACCCGTAGTCCATATTTCAATAATCTCAGGATCTCGGGAATTGAACCCGTAGTCCATATTTCAATACAAGTAAAAGGAATACACAGAGAGAAGTATAATATGGTTAACTATAACTTCGCCGATAGACAGCGCCAGCGATTACCAAGAAAACTCAAGTAAGACAATTAGGCAATTCGATAGTTTAACACTACCTAATCATGCTTTTCTAACTACTACCGGGTAGATATATCGAATTTAACAGTCTAAAACAGGAATATCGCTCATCGAACATTTTTAAGTAGAGTATGTGTTCAACAACCAGCGCATGTACACGCCCGTCACCTCGCGTACAAGGTATTTAAAGTATCACATAATATCCTAGGGGTGAAAGTCCCCCACACGAGGTTAGACAAGCCACTTACCTCAATTCCGGTACAAAATCGCTAAGAAATAACCCTCTTGCCGCGAATGTCGGCTTCCACAAGTGTAGAATCTGATAAAAAAAATCAATAGAATCACATCAAAATAGGCCAATTGGGCATTACCCAATCAAATTAACTCAAAATTCACCAAAACCCACAAGTTGCCAAAACCTGACTTTCGGTACGCTTATCGAAAAATCACGACAATTATATATTCGGGTTCCTTATCTCAATACGAGTCCGTACATATAAAATTTATCGAAATCGGACTCCGTTTGCCCATTCAAATCAAATGTTTTCTAAAGGTTTTGGTCTAGGTGAAAACCCCCATTAGTTACCCCAAATTCCTCCATTTTCATGAAAAACTTGCATAATATTATCAACAACAATCATAATTGGAGTGCATAATTGATTACCTGAAGAAACCCCTTGAATCTCCCTTCAAAATCGCCCAAATCGCCCCTTAAGCCGAGCCCTCAAAGTGTGGAAATGTTTCTGAAATTTCTAACTTCTGATATAATTAACTCTCTGCGATTTCCGCTTCTGCGTATCCGCTTCCGCGATATTTTGTCGCTTCTACGAAGCCCAGGCCTGGCTGGCCCATTCCGCTTCTGCGAGCCTTAAAGCCGCTTCCGCGAGGCCGCTCCTGCGGACAAAGGTCCGCTCCCGCGGAACTCTCCGCTCCTACGAACAGCAGTCCGCTTCTGCGGACTCGCCTAAGCGGAGGCTTGTCCGCTTCTGCGAAATTCCCCAACTCGTCTCCTGACTGCTTCTGCGGTCCCGCTTATGCGGACAAGGACCGCCCCTGCGCTCCAGTTCGCTTCCGCGCTCCAATTTCCGCTTCAGCGGACTCGCCTCCGCGGTTCCATTTCCGCAGGGGCGAAAACAACAGAGGCAGAATTCCTAAACCTGCAATTTCCATGATTTACTCCCGTTTAACCATCCGAAACCACCCCGAGGCCCCCGGGACCTCATCCAAACACACCAACACATCCTAATACCTTATTCGAACTTGTTCCAATCCTCAAAACACGTCTAACAACATCAAAACTCATAATTCACATCGAATTCAAGCCTAAATTTCTAAAAACTCTCCGAATTTCACATTCGATCTAAAACCCGACCAAACGACGTCCGAATGACCTGAAAATTTGCGGACATATCCAAAATCACATAACGAAGCTACAGAAATTGTCGGAATTCCATTCCGACCCCGGATCAAAATCTCACCTATCGTTCGGATTCGCCAAAATTTCAACCTTCGGCATTTCAAGCCTAATTGAGCTACGGACCTCCAAAATACATTCCAAACGTGCTCCCAACCCCGAAATCACCTAACGGAACTAATGGAACCATCGGATTTCCATTCCGAGATCGTCTTAACACTGTTCCGGTTACGGGCCATTTTCTAGCTTCAAAGCTCTTATTTAGGGACTAAGTGTCCCAAAATGCTCAAATTTTCAGAACCGACTCTCCCGGCAACCCAAAATGGCAGAAATGAACTTAGGGGAACAGTTAAGTTAGGGATTGGGGCGTAATTTTCTGAAACGACCGGTCGGGTCGTTACAGGCACTAAAGAAGAATCCCTTAGGAACAGATTCTCATTCACCGGAATCTCAATTACACGCGGCCTCCCGTCCGGATGGACTGTCGCATTCGTGACCCCATCACAAAACATGCGGATGTCTTCAGAATCCAAATCAGAATCGGGCGTGGATCTTTCTCCCGCTGTCGCCATTTCCGTAGAAGGAGTACTCGAGCCACCAATATCCATAATCACCCGAGAAGGCTCAGCCATCTCGAACCTATGAGTAAAGGATTGAGCGGTAGGGGCGGCACTCCCCTCTCGCTCCTATCGAGCTTGAGATTCATCCGGCCCACCACTTGGGACGGGCGCCGCGCCCACATTATCCCTCGCCCCGGAAGGGGGTGAGGAATCCATATTTACCACATCAATAGCAGCGGGCCGAGCTGCTAAAGGGGCCGAAGGGGGGAAAACCCTGCGCATAATTAAAGGCCTCTCCTCCTCATCACAAGAAGGCAACGCCTCCCGCGGGCAAATTGCCCTGACAGACCCCCGCCGCTGATTAAAGGGCGCACAGGAGACAGCGTCGTGGAAGACTCGACCGAGGCGACCCTAGGCACCTGGTCTGCTGCCGGCGTAGCAAAGAATCTGGCAACCGTACCAGGCCGCCTGAATACCAAATGGGGATCCCTACCGCGGTACACCCTCCCTGCAAATACAGAATTGGGTCAATCCCAGGTCATGGCAATAACTAGGATTAAATACTCTCATAAAAGGCAAACCCCTTACCTACAGCGGGCCCCCAGCCGTATCTCCTCTAGAAAGATGACCACGAACGGATCCCCTCAGTATGCGGAAGGATAACCTCGAGCCATCCGTGCATACCGGTGAACTTTAGCAACATCGCCAAAAGCTTGTACAATAATGGGATAAGTTTCCCCGGACACACATTATAATATCGGCAAAAATCAACTACCAGGTTGGGAAGGGGGACCCTAAACCCCAGCCTGAGGGGATAAGAGTAAAACACACAATACCCGGCATGATCGGTGTGGACCCGCTCTTCCGGCCGGGCTAGCACAATATCAACATGAGAAGGGATGTGCCCTTGTTCACGTAACTGGGTCATGCCCACTTCCCCTATTAACGAAGCCTCATCCACCGGATCGTCTCCTCCGTCTGCGGTGAAGTCCACCGCTAGGTTTCCCGCTGCTGGGAGAATTTCGTCTACTGTTGGGACTCCCTCAACCTCATTCCGACCATCATCCGCGAGCACCGGAGACAGCCCTTCAATCACCAGAGGATAAACCAGTACCAATTTCGGGAGACCGTCACGAGAAGAAGAGCCAGCCATTGATCAAATCACTTGAAAGATAAGGGAAGAATGATGAATCTAACTGAGAACGAATAACAACATTTTGCAGAAAGAATGGAATCTTTCAGAGTTCACAAGAAATGAGAGTTGCAAATAAACCAAGGAGTGTTGAGCATCAGGTATCTCAAACCTTCTTATAGGCAACTGAATCAAACCTCGGGAAACCGACAGGCGCCATTAAAGACGTAGCCCAAGCGTAAAAAAACGGTTCAGTTTCACCAAAACAGCCGTCACCACGATTAGAATCAACGAGTATGCGCTAAAATCGCGATCACCACTTCGGATACCACATAAACACAGACGTTTTATCGGCCAAGGTGACTAGACCCTGCGTCCTAAAAGTCCTCACGGATGAAACGTATCCTAACCCGTGGTTACGGCGTACCGACCATTTCCATTCGCACATGAGATCGTACCCCCATCATACGAAAGGGAATAGTGGTAAGGCGTCATAAGCAATTGTCATCCCACCCTCTCGCCCGTAAATGGGTCGTTCTTCAATCGATTATATCCACTTATCAGGGTCTATTTCGAGGCGACCATGATAAGTTGAGGGACTAACTGTATGGGTCATAATTGAACCCCACGCTAGTCAATCAGATTAACCGTTCCTTTCGACTAGTATAAATATAACATGCGCCGAGGTCGCCTCGACCAAGAATATTATTCGTATACATCCAACGCCTTGGCCTTGGTCGATACTTTCCGGGTACGCCCGAAACAATTCCCTAATGTGGGCCCGATCTCCAAGAAAGTCAACTCGTACAGCAAACGTCTATAAATACAAGGGCAGACATCAGAAAAAGGGTTCCACTCTCTCCCCATGGGGGCTCTAGGAAATACAGAGTAAAACACAAAGTGAGAACCCAAGACAAAGGACAGAATAACGGTAGATCTCTCAAAACATGATTGTAAAGATCTGAACCTCTTCATGGAGAGGCAGGTTAACCCATTATCATGAATAAAGATCACCAATATTTTCTACCGTCCATACAATTGTTTCTATTATCCTTTCCTAGTTAGATTTCAGATATGTTACGACCTGCTATGTTTGGCCCGTCATTTTTATTGATTGTCTTGAATTCATAAATGCTTGTAAACATTTTGGATCAAACAATATGTTCATGGATTTACGTGAACCATTTTTGTTGATGCATTATATAATTATTAAGTAATTCAGTGTGAACCTAGCTGTTATTGCGTATAAACTTAAAGGTTATAGTACGAACTCATAAATTTAAAATTTTATCCGCCTATGCATGCATGCAATGCTAAATTTGCTACTTCTATGAAGCTAGTTAGCTAGAGTTGACTTTAGTTTGTTCTTTTGGATTTTTGTGAGTCGGTGAGTTTCATTAAACCATTTAAGGCGGAGACAGCACCCAAAGATATGCAAGAAACATTCATCTGAATCTACTAAACTAGTTGCAACTCCAATGAATATATATAAGTTAGATTATAGTTGACTATTTGTTTTGGATGTTTGTGAGTTATAGCCCATAATGTTACACATGGTGGAAGTGAAGGACACTGCCATTGTTACGCCGTAGCCAACGGATATGTTTCATGTTGCTTAAAACCTAGCTAGACCCACATTGCCATGTTGTATGCAGACCCCACGCCCCTGTATCTCATGTTATGTTACTATGTACAATTGACAGTTTGTTCAAGTTAATCCCAAGGAGATAAGTCTCCTTGATAAATGCAAAATTAAAGGTCCGAGCTTTCTCGCCCATTCGCAAAGATCCAAAGTACCTAGGCAAATTTAGAATTCCATAATTCATAAAATTAACTTCAAATAAATATACAATAAGTAACTAAATTCACAATTAAATATTTATGAATATTTAAGAGGAACTTAAACAACAGAGAAGATCTAAGTTCACAGAGGGAGAATTTCCTATCAAATACCTAGGATTGCCACTATCACCTAAGAG
The DNA here is from genome assembly GCA_032618575.1 of Nicotiana noctiflora. Lineage (NCBI taxonomy): Eukaryota > Viridiplantae > Streptophyta > Magnoliopsida > Solanales > Solanaceae > Nicotiana > Nicotiana noctiflora. The sequence continues at coordinate 57,151 of JASVEL010008770.1, read as the reverse complement.
ATGGAACAAGATGGATTATCAGATGCTTATTGGGAAAATTACACAAAGAATCAATGTTATCTACTCCAAACAATTATCCTATGCTGCAAGGCTCCAAGTTGTGAATGTTGTGCTATTCTCAATTCACAACTTTTGGGGGAATGTCTTTATCCTTCCTCAAAGTGTAGTGAAGGAGTAGATAGATTATGCAGAGAATATCTATGGGAAAAAAAGGAAGTAGTGAGGAAGGTGTAGGGCTAGGCATATATCAGGTAAACCGATAACCCGAACCGTAAATTATTTGTTGGGTTATCGATATCAGATTATTGGGTTGACGGTTCAGTAACAGTTTAGTACTTTTTTACTGTTGGGTTATCGGTTCGGGCCTCGATTTGCCAATTTTGTTAATGGGTTACCGATAATCCAATAAGAATTATTAAAATTATGACTTTACCCTTAAGTATATACAAATTCTAGAGCTTCAATTCATTCTATCCTATTCTTTCTCAACCACACTTTTCAGTTGCTTCATCTTCATTCTTCATAGTTATTCCTAGCGTAATTCTTTAGTGTACTATATGTGAACTCTTCTCTTTTTTGCTTAACTCCAGTGAATTGTCTTTTCTTTTTTTGCTTAATTCTAGATAGAGTTATCTTATCGGGTAAATCGATAATCGAACCGATAGTGATCGATAACCGATTAACCGATACCCGATAACTGATATTTTGTTGGTTCAGTTATTGGTTTATCAAATTTGTAAACCGATAACCGATATGCTAAATCGATAATATTCATAACTGAACCGACCAATGTCCACCCCTAGGAAGGTAGCTCTGGTTGCATGAGAGAAAGTATGCTGTCCAAAAAATATGGGTGGGCTAAACATCAAGGGATGCGGAGAATGGAACATAGCCTCAGTTGAAAAATTGATATGGCAGTTGACACTTAACAAGGAATCGTTACGGGTAAAGTGGGTTCATGGAGTATACATGACGAACAATTGAGACATATGGACTTATTCTCCACAATAGATAGCAGCTCGTACCGGAGGAAATTAAATGCAATCAAAGAATTGATGAGAGAGTGGTTCTCACAGGGCAAATATGTTCTCAACCATACTGGGGAGTACTCTATAAATTCAAGCTATATTGCACTAATTGGGAGACGACAAAAAATGAAGGCTACTGATTTGATATGGTCAGCAGTAGCTTAACCAAAACACAGGTTCATAGGATGGTTGGCAACACTAGGGAAATTGTTGACAAAGGATAGAATGGTTGGAATGAATATGCAGGTTGATAATGTCAAGTGCATGTTGTGTAATGAAGATGCATTGGAACTCAGGAGCATTTATTTGTACAATATGAATGGACAAGAGCAGTAAAACATGAACTGAGCAAATGGACAAGGCATGCTGAACAAACTACTAAAGTTAGGCAAATGCTGGAACAGATAAAAAATAAGCACTGGAAACAATTCAGGAAAGAGGTCATAGCTGCAGTACACTTAGCAAGGATATACCATACATGAAAAGCTAGAAACACAAAAAGAATTCAGGATAGGATCACAAAAACAGATGAGATAGTTGTACAAATCAAACGAGAAGTGTTACAAAGAATAGATTTAATACATAATATGTCTCGGAAAGCACATAAATATAGGAAGTTCATACGACAACTTACTTGTAACTGTTAGGCAACGCGTATTACCAAAATCAACACTGTTAAGGAAAAAACAAGAGGAAGAAGAAATAGAATATATAATTCCGAGTTCACAATTTGCTTGTGTGTCCTTAAGGAATTTTAACCCCCTCACAGTTGCCAAGGTAATGGATTAAATCCTCCCAGGATAAAACGGAATAACCTTCCTGCGACAGTGGCAATACAAGAAGCAGGATACCAACGAACTCAAAAAGCGGAGCGAATCACACTTACGATTTTCAAGGAACGAGAAAGCTCAAGAATTTTTGGATTAATGAACTTGCAGAGAGAGGGAAAGAATTTCTGAATTTTCTGAATATCTAGAATGGAAGCCATGCCTGAATTTATAGGCAATTGTTGGCTTTGTGAAAAGGTATGGTGCCTCTTCACGGTGTCTGTTCATTGTGAATAGACACCTGATAGGAAGATACGTTCTTTCAACGTTATTTATTAAACTGGGTCAACTAGTTTAACCAAATAAACCGGGCCAAATTTTGAAGCCCAATCCAATCCATTTAATTTCCCACCATTACCCAATTCACACTACTCATCTTTAAAGCCCAATGGCTTAAAAGTCCAACAATCCCCCACATGAATGGGGAATGGCTATATAAAAAAAACATGAAAATTGTGTGATTCGCAAGAAAAGATCGATCGCATTTGGATAAGTAGGTTTCCCTTTGAACTTTCCATAGTGAACATATGTCGGATATACTCGGTCAATCGGTAGATTTGATATCTTTGAACCGTCGAACTTTGGTGTATACCTAGACAACCATATGTCACACAATCGACCCTTAACCGTCTTTTGGTTCTCATTATTGTGTTCGTTTCAGCCATGAACACCGCCCGGTCTCATAAGTGCGTAGAGAATTGGCCTTACAGAATTCTCCTTGAAGCGGCTACACTTCACACTTACATAGGTGATTCCTAAACATGTAATCCTTTAGATTGACACTATTTGATAGACACCTCATCAAATTTAGGTAATCATTAAAGAACGTGTAAAGTTCTATCCTTGTTACTGAACATTGTCTTCATCACGATAATGGACCAAAGATTTTATTTTGACAATGTTGAACCGGTCAATCACAACTTTGTTTGAGCTCCTTGAACCTAGATCTCGGAACATCCAAAATTCTAGGTAGAGTTACCGCCATGTTGACTTGTCCTCGGCCATAGTCCCATTCCCTTAGATGATTTCTCAACTCCTCTCTAGTTAAGCCTTTTGTAAGCGGATCCGCAACATTATCCTTTGATCTTACATAATCAATAGTGATAATTCCACTAGAAAGTAGTTGTCTAACGGTATTATGTCTTCGCCGTATATGACGAGACTTTCCGTTATACATAACGCTCCCTGCCCGTCCTATTGCAGCCTCACTATCGCAATGTATGCAAATAGGAGCCAAAGGTTTTGGCCAGAACGGAATGTCTTCTAAAAAATTCCGAAGCCATTCAGCTTCTTCACCGGCTTTATCCAATGCTATAAACTCCGATTCCATTGTAGAGCGAGCAATACACGTCTGTTTAGAAGACTTCCAAGATACTGCTCCTCCACCAACCGTAAACACATATCCACTTGTGGACTTTGTTTCTATTGAGTCGGTTATCCAATTTGCATCACTATATCCTTCGATAACTGCAGGATATTTATTGTAGTGCAAAGCGTAGTCTTGAGTATACTCCAAGTATCCCAGAACTCGTTTCATTGCCACCCAGTGATATTTGTTGGGATTACTTGTGAATCGACTAAGTTTACTTATCGCACAAGCTATATCAGGTCGTGTACAGTTCATGATGTACATTAAGCTTCCTAACACACGAGCATACTCCAATTGAGATGTACTTTCACCTTTATTCTTCATAAGATGATGGTTTAAGTCAATTGGAGTCCTTGCACTTCTAAATTCCAAATGTTTGAATTTTTCAAGTACCATTTTCACGTAATGTGATTGAGACAAAGCTAGACCTTGAGGAGTCCTTTGGATTTTAATTCCTAGAATTATATCGGCAACTCCTAAGTCTTTCATATCAAACTTACTAGCAAGCATGCGCTTTGTAGTTTGAATGTCGGCAACGTCTGTGCTCATTATTAGCATATCATCAACATATAAGCAAACAATGACTATATGATTTGGAACGTTTTTAATGTAAACACATTTATCACATTCATTAATCTTAAATCCATTTGACAACATTGTTTGGTCAAATTTCGCATGCCATTGCTTTGGTGCTTGTTTTAGTCCATAAAGGGACTTAACAAGTCGACACACCTTCTTTTCTTTTCCCGGAACCACAAACCCCTCGGGTTGGTCCATGTAGATTTCTTCCTCTAAATCACCATTTAAGAAGGTTGTTTTCACATCCATTTGATGGATTTGAAGATCATACAAGGCGGCTAACGCGATTAGCATCCGAATGGATGTAATTCTTGTTACCGGTAAGTATGTGTCAAAATAGTCAAGACCTTCTCGTTGTCTAAATCCTTTGACGACAAGTCTTGCCTTGTATTTGTCAATAGTACCATCGTCTTTCATTTTCTTCTTGAAAATCCATTTAGAACCCAACGTTTTGTTACCTGGAGGAAGATCAACCAATTCCCAAGTATGGTTGCTCAATATGGATTCTATTTCACTATTGACGGCTTCTTTCCAATATTGTGCCTCTGAGGAAGACATTGCTTCCTTGAAGGTATGAGGCTCATTTTCTAATAGAAAAGTCAAAAAATCCGGACCGAATGAAGTAGATGTCCTTTGACGTTTACTTCTTCTCGGATTTTCTTCATTAGGCATACCATCTGTTATTTCCTCCCAAGGTCGTTTTGACTTTTGGCGAGTCACTTCACTTTCCTTTTTATACGGATAAATAGTTTCAAAGAATTCAGCATTATCTGATTCTATTATCGTATTAATGTGAATCTCAGGATTTTCTGATTTATGAACCGGAAAACGATATGCCTTGCTATTGGTTACATATCCAATAAATACACAATCAACCGTTTTTGGACCTATCTTAACCCTTTTAGGTTTAGGAACTTGTACCTTAGCTAAACACCCCCACACTTTGAAGTATTTCAAGCTAGGCTTCCTTCCTTTCCACTTCTCATAAGGAATGGATTGTGTTTTACTATGAGGTACACGGTTGATTATCCGATTAGCTGTAAGTATAGCTTCCCCCCACAAGTTCTGTGGTAAGCCAGAACTTATTAGCAATGCATTCATCATCTCCTTGAACGTTCGATTCTTCCTCTCCGCAATTCCATTAGATTGTGGAGAGTAAGGGGCAGTTGTTTGGTGAATAATGCCATTTTTCAAACATATTTCTTCAAAAGGAGATTCATATTCGCCACCCCTATCACTTCTTATCATTTTGATCTTTTTGTTTAGTTGCGTTTCAACTTCACTCTTGTATTGCTTGAAAGCATCAATTGCCTCATCTTTACTATTAAGTAAATAAACATAGCAGTATCTCGTGCTATCGTCAATAAAAGTAATAAAATACTTTTTTCCACCGCGAGATGGTGTTGACTTCATGTCGCAAATATCTGTGTGAATTAAGTCTAAAGGACTTGAATTCCTTTCAACGGACTTATAAGGATGCTTAGCATACTTTGATTCCACACATATTTGACATTTAGAATTAATGCAATCAAATTTTGGCAATACTTCTAGATTTATCATCTTTCGCAATGTTTTGAAGTTTACGTGACCTAAACGCGCATGCCATAAAGTGTTTGACTCAAGCAAGTAAGAAGAAGCATTCACTTTATTCATTGGAACTGCTATTACATTTAGCTTGAAAAGGCCCTCACTTAGGTAACCTTTTCCAACATACAAATCGTTCTTACTAATTACAACACTATTAGAAACAAAAATACATTTGAATCCATTCTTGACAAGAAGTGAGGTAGACACAAGATTCTTGCGAATTTCTGGAACATGGAGGACTTGGTTTAGAGTCACTATTTTTCCAGACGTCATCTTCAACGCAATCTTGCCAACTCCTTCAATTTTGGCCGTAGATGAATTTCCCATGAAGATAGTCTCGTCGGGACCTGCGGGGACATAAGAAGAAAATAATTCCTTGTTAGCACAAACATGGCGGGTGGCTCCAGAATCTATCCACCACTCTTTCGGATTTCCTACCAAGTTGCATTCGGACAACATGGCACACAAGTCTTCCATTTCATCTTCAACCATGTTGGCTTGATTCTTTTTCTTCCTATCATTCTTTGGCGCACGACAATCTGCCGTCTTATGCCCAATTTTTTCACAGTTGTGGCAATTACCCTTGAACTTCTTCTTGCTTGGGTAATTCTTTGGTCGAGAAGCTTTCTTCCTCTTCTTATTTTGTGGTGCCTCCTCAACAATGTTTGCCTCCACAATTGTCGAGTTTCCACGTGACTTCTTTTCAGCATTTTTGTTGTCCTCTTCTATCCTCAAACGAACAATCAAGTCTTCTAGAGTCATCTCCTTCCGTTTGTGTTTAAGATAATTCTTAAAATCCTTCCACAACGGAGGTAGTTTCTCAATGAAAGCGGCAACTTGAAAATCCTCATTAATGACCATACCTTCAGCAAGGAGTTCAGAGTTAATAATAAGATAAATCTTATTAATAGAATTATTGATTTGGGTCATACCTTCAACAAGGAGGTCATGTACAATGACTTGTAGTTCTTGGACTTGTGTTATGACCGACCTAGTGTCAATCATCTTGAAATCCAGGAACCTTGCAGCCACGAACTTCTTAAGTCCTGCATCCTCGGTCTTGTACTTTTTCTCAAGCGCATTCCATAACGCTTTGAAGTTTCCATGACACTATAGACATTGTACAAACCATCTTCCAAACAACTCAAAATGTAATTTTTGCATAAGAAATCGGAATGTTTCCATGCTTCAGTTACAACAAGTCGTTCATTATCCGGAGTATCCTCAGCCATGGCCGGAGGATCCTCCTTGATAAAACGTTGCAAACTCAACGTAGTAAGATAGAAGAGCATCTTCATTTGCCATCGTTTGAAGTCAATACCGGAAAATTTTCCGGGTTTTTCTGCCGGTGCAATAGCATGGGCCAGAGTAGAACGGCTTGACGATGCAACCACACTCGTCATAGTAGCACCCGTTCCCGCAACATTTCCATTAGTTTGGTTTTCATTCGTCATGTTTCTGTAAAGTCAAAAACAATACAGAAATTTATTAAATCGGTGAAGTTTTTATATCTTCAAACTGAATACCAAACCAAACATACAACATGTAACAATGGTGAAGTTTTTATATACTTCAAACCCGTACGTTTATTATTCCGGCAAAGTTTTTATGTACTTTAAACCGGAGAGAAATAATTAATGGAGTAGAAAGCAACAAGGCTTTAGTCTCCAAGTTAATGTAAAACAATGCTGGAAAAAAAAATAATAATAATACAGAACTTTATTAAATCAGTGAAGTTTTTATATCTTCAAACTGAATACCAAACCAAACATACAACACGTAACAATGGTGAAGTTTTTATATACTTCAAACCCGTACGTTTATTATTTTTTTTTTCTTTAAAATTCCTTAAGATGTTAGGCAACGCGTATTATCAAAATCAACACTGTTAAGGAAAAAACAAGAGGAAGAAGAAATAGAATATATAATTCCGAGTTCACAATTTGCTTGTGTGTCCTTAAGGAATTTTAACCCCCTCACAGTTGCCAAGGTAATGGATTAAATCCTCCCAGGATAAAACGGAATAACCTTCCTGCGACAGTGGCAATACAAGAAGCAGGATACCAACGAACTCAAAAAGCGGAGCGAATCACACTTACGGTTTTCAAGAAACGAGAAAGCTCAAGAATTTTTGGATTAATGAACTTGCAGAGAGAGGGAAAGAATTTCTGAATTTCTGAATATCTAGAATGAAAGCCATGCCTGAATTTATAGGAAATTGTTGGCTTTGTGAAAAGGTATGGTGTCTCTTCATGGTGTCTGTTCATTGTGAATAGACACCTGATAGGAAGATACGTTCTTTCAACGTTATTTATCAAACTGGGTCAACTAGTTTAACCAAATAAACCGGGCCAAATTTTGAAGCCCAATCCAATCCATTTAATTTCTCACCATTACCCAATTCACACTACTCATCTTTAAAGCCCAATGGCTTAAAAGTCCAACAGTAACTAGTTACTTTTTTGTTATTTCTTGGAGGTCTAATTTCTATTCTGGAAATCAGATGCTCTATAAGCGTATATGATGGTTAGAGGTCTAATTTCTATTCTGGAAATCAGATGCTCTATAAGCGTATATGATGGTTAAAGTTAATAGTAATTCACATTATTACCAAAAAAAAATATTTAAGAGATTTTTTAATACATATATAAAGAATATATAAAATTTACTGGATTCACGGAAATCCACATCAACTAGGCTGGATTCGCCCAATTGATGCATTAAGGAAAATTATGTTGAACTTTGGTGATTTAAGATATGGGCGCAGCTAAAAAGGAGAAATCAAGATCCAGCTAGACCGGGTTTTTGGGAACCTAACATTCTGCTTAGCAAATTAAGAAGAAGATTCTGGAAATTATCTGGCATAGAGGAAGCAAACATGGGTTCATTATCTGGCACACGTGGAATGATCCAGAGGGAATGGGATTCTCCTACACGTGGGGTGGACGGCTACTATATCCACAAGGATTAAATATCAATACCATTCTTTCCTTTCCTTTTCTTTTATACCACGCTCTCACCTCATTTTCTTTCTTATTCATTCTTTCTTCATCATAATCTTTTGTATATTTATTTACGTTTCTGAACTAGAAAATTTTGACACCATTTAAATATCGCTATCATTCAATAATCTGTCGAAACGGAAAAGGACAAAGATGGGCAATATTATCACACGATATGACCCAAAAAAAAGAAACACATGTTCTAAATAAATCTCAAGTTTACAGTTCTAGTGAAATTTGAATTTATATCCATAGTTGTATATGTTTTGATTCTAGCTTTGAATTAGGCCTAACACATAGATTAGTTTATGAGATTGTAGCCAAATTCCTTTGACACCTTTTGTTTTACGAAGAATTTTTTACACACTGAATGTTTCCTGGAATATGTCTAATAAAAAGTATCTTACGAAGGAAGCTTTATGGAAAAACAAATACAGAAGAAAAATAAATGGTAAAACAAACAAAAATCATCTTTATTCTAGCTTTTCTTCTTTCCATCAGCCTTTGTTCTATACTGATCCGGATGAGTTGCTTTTCCATCAGGCTTTTCTTTCAAACTTTCGACAATTTGGTTCTTACAGCTAGTTGACCATGTGGAGAACTTTTTATTTTCACGCAACACTCAACACTTCACCAAGACAGAGGGAGAGAGATACAAAATCTCTCTTAGCTAGCAAGTATGTACGTATTTCATTATTCGAAAATAAAGAGTATATATTTCATCATCAATTTTTATCCCAACAGAATAAAATTTACTTCCATGTCCTGAAGATCTAGTTATTTTTCTGTTTACCTTATAATCAAATACTAATTGATAAACAAGGAATCAAATGTATAAATTAAAAAGTAAAGTAAGCCAAACCATTATGTAACCAAGTTTCGACCTCGAGCTATGACAACCTCAAGGTAGGTGAATAAGAACAATAAAATAATAATAATAATAATAATAATAATAATAATAATAATAAGAAGGTAATTCAGATGAACAATAAGCAAGAAAGTGATGTATAATATGGGAGTCCTAAATAAGGTACATTTTTATTTTTAGTAGGGAATCTTATTGGATAGTTGTCTAACCGCCTAGTACAAATCCGTTCTGGAATTTACAACGTGATCTTAGGGCCACTGCAGGAATCTCGCTCTTTCTCTTATAAAATCATAACGGTATTCTCTCGAGGTTGGTCATACTTGGCCTTGGTGTTCATCGAGTACTTCGTTCTTCGAGTCTTGTACTCCGATCGGGCTCGAGTCTAGTTCATTTTGAACTTATTATCGAAGCAACCCCTCGAGCCTACGAAATCAGGCACACCTCATTTCGACCGTATATAGATAATCCCCGCGTTTCTTAGAATAAAATAAAAAGAAATGTGATGATGTCATCCCCGTGATGTAGACACTCGAGGTGATCGAAACATCACGTCAGTTCGCTTTCCCGAAATTTAAATGCTTCGTCAGCGGTGGTCGGCTACTAGCACCGTCGAACCGTCATCGCTTGCCTATAAATACCAAGCTCAAATTCGAATAAAAAACTTTACTTCCATCTTCAAACCACCTTCAAACTTCCCTTATCTCTCCCCTCTTCATCTTCCTCTTTCAATACGTGTTACTTTCGCCCATTTAGTGCAGAAAGATATCAAGCTCTGCCTATTTCCGTTTCTTCTAACCCAAATCAATGGTGAGAACCTCCAAAATAGTTCCTCAAAAGGAGAAAGCTTCCTTCTCTTCTTCCCATCCAGCCGGTGATAAAGTATTGGCCCTTCACGAGATTATTCCCGACCCCTATCTCATAAAGAAAGACTTCAAAGTTTAAAATCTCCCTGCGATTCCTGACCGATTGATGCGAGCATGTATCGAGGTATATTTGCTCGACAACTGAGAAGAACCTCAAGGCCATGAAGAAGGACTATGGCTGGGGGAAAAGGTCGTAGTACATATCCCGGCCCCCGAGGAGAGTATCACTACTCATGTGGAGGGGTTCCTAAGTGTTTACACTTACCCCTTCACATTGGGTCCCCTCGATCCAATCGTGATCGACTTCTGCAAGAAGTATTAGGTCATCCTCGGCCAGATCTACCGTTCCTTCTAGCATATAGTGATCATGCTTCGCTATTTCTCCAGCAAGGTCGAGGGGCTAGAGTTCACCATCAATCACCTTATCTGATTGTATCAGCCTCAACAGGGTTGATCAAGCTCCAATGCCAGTCGACCAAGGCCACCTTTGCTAGTAATGACGAGAATACAAATTGAGGGTGGATGAGATGGTTCATGCGAGTGAGGATCTGTGACATCATCATAGAGGAGAAAATGTTGTTCCTAGAGAAGTGGAACCCCGATCGTAAGTGAGGTTTTTTCCCAGTAGCTTTATGTATTCTATTTTCGCATTGTGTGATGCCTTCAACTTTTTTGTAGCAGTTTCTTGGATGCCCTAAGCGGTCGCCGACCTTGAGGACTAGGTCCGTAAACTAGCTGTAACCTCTTCGTATGACGAGCACCGATGGCGTGACTTGGCGAGGGGTAGATGAGAAGCCAAACACCATTATTAGTTATTCTCGCAAGTTTTTTATGCTTTCCCCTTTACTGGATACATCACTTTACGCATACCTAATTTTTATTCATGTAGGCATTGGAGATGTCTGTGAAATGAGGCCAGCCCCGTCCGGGAGGAGACCGAGTCCCCGATTTCGAAATCGAGGAAAGATAATAAGAGAAAAGGGGTTTCGGAGCCCGAAGAGCACCAAGATGGAAGAGGTCCCACTCGAAGACGTAGGTGGAATCTCATTCATGTGGAAATAGACTCAGTCCACCAGTTGAATGATGAAGTAGAAGACGAGGGCGAAGAATCAGTGCTGGTGACCCGAGCCAGGAAACTAGCCGAAGCTTTCAAGCCCTCCGAACGAGAGACACTGCCTTGTGGTTAGGAGGCTACGAAGAAAGATGTGGGAAAAACCTATAAATCGCTAGAGGTCGAGATTGTTCCTCGACCATCAAAAAGCACACCAAAGGGGACAGGTTCCAAAATCCCTAAGCTGAACAGAGCGACCCAATTGATTTGCTCGGGGCCTTGACAATAGGTCACTCTCCTTCTCTACCGGCTTATTATGAGGAGTCCATAAGGGAGGCTCGAGCACTGCACATACCCGACTTAAGTGGAGAAGTTCCTTTCCAGGATTGCTTTACCAGGGTCTATGATGTCGTCGATCTTAACAACGCAGCTACTCTCTTTGAATAGGCTCAATGCATTTTGTCTTAAGTAAGCATTGACTCCTATATCGTTGCAATTTCATTTTTCCTCTTCTCTCTTTTCCCTACCTGATTTCATTTTTTCTGTGTAGGCTTTCACCAGATTCAAGGCTGACTTGAGCTAATGTGAGGCCGAGCTCCAGAAGTACTTGGATGAAGGGAATGCCCTAAAGCTCCTTTGAAGTCAAAATGATGAGGAGCTTAAGAACCTTCAGGAAGACTTGACCAAGGCTCGTAAAAATAAGGTCGAGCCAGACAAGTAGATAACTGTCATTTTGAAAGAGTATGGTCTACTCGACCCAATTATGGAGGCTAATACTTCAGTGCCTCAGCTCTAGCAAGAACTGGATACCATCGAGCTGCTTCGAGGGGAGGTCAATCAAGTCAAGGCCGACTACAACCAGTGGAAGGAGAATATGGCCACCTAGCTGCGGAGAAGAAGGCCGCTTTAGCCAAACTGGCATCGGCTGAGACACAACTCTAAGGTTCTAAAGAGAAAAGTTTGGCCTAGGCCAAAAGGATCGATGAATTCGAGGTCAAGCTTGCAGAGGCCAAGGCTGAGGTCGAGAAGATTAAAGTCATGGCTAATAAAACCGTTGTCATGATTTACTTAAGGGATGATGAGGCTACTCAAACCGAGATAAGGGAAGACTATGATTGGGAGAAATGGAGTAATGATTTGGCCAAGTGCTAATACCGAATGGAGACCCTTGAAGAAATTCACGCTCAAGGTTTCGACCTCACTGTAGAGATAGCTCAAGTAAAGGCACTCGAAGCTGATGCCAGACTTCTCATCTCCTCCTCTGACGATGATGATGATGAAGGCAGCTAAGGCAGATTTGACGATGAGGAGGGGCCTGAAGAGGAAACTACTCCTGAGCGGGAAACCAACCCTGGCATAGATAGGATTCTCTTTTTGTAAGACCTCTTGTCAGTTTTTTGTACATATCCCCTTTAAAGTATAAAAAAGAAAAATTTCCTTGAATGTCTTCTCAATGTTTCTTGTCTTACAAAATTCTTGCAAAAATTTTATTCTTTGAATGGTGTGTTTGTGATTTTGTCTCGGGAGGACTTGCTTGAATTTGACGTGGTCAAGTTCGAATAAGGTTCGAAATTTGGGGAATAGACGCTTAAGGGCTTGTACCAGATAATGGTGAGTCCCCGAACCATAGTCAAGTTATTGTGTATTTGGGCTCGGGATAATCGAACCCTTGGATTCAGTTCGGGTGAGAATAGGCTCTCAAACCCTAAGTGTATTGTCCCTTAGGATCTTTTAGATCGGGCCGTTATGGACTCTAAGAGATGGCTATTATTTCCCCTTTTCGGCATAAAAAACTTAGTAAAAATATATTTATGCCTTGGAATGCATTCCTTACCCATTGGGTTTTTTGAGGGTTTAGTGTCGATCGAAACCCTTTTGTTTTTTGTGCCTTAGAACAAGTTTGTATTTGAATATTCGATCCTCTTAAGGTTTTTCGAGAATTTGAAGGCCTATTTTTAATGTGGGCTTCGGGCGTCTCTGAGTTGCGTTATTTTGACAGTAGCCTTTAGTATGGCCGTGGCCTTTGGGTATGCCTGTTGGACCTATTTCCCGACAACATTTTGAACTTGTTCGAAAAATCAGTCCCCGAGTGCAGTGGCCTTGGACTTTACGTCGGGATGCCTCTTTGAGGTCTTATGAATTTGAGTTTAGATGACCCGAATGTGTTGACTGTCGATAACAGTCCCCGAGTATTCAAGATGTACTTTCATTGTGGCCCTTAAGCCATTTCTCACAGAATCACAATACGAAGATCGTATAATAGAAAATTTCTTTGAGACACAAAGTGTTTGATATAGAAAGAATGCTTTTTTGAATAATTCATACATGTGGGACTCGACTATTCAGCATGGATACAGTTTATCTGACCGTTTGGCCCATTACAAGGTTTTCCTATCAAGACCTTTTTCGGTGTGAAATATAACCTCCGAGGGTGATGCAACCCCCCCTCCCCCCAGTATTTGAGGTTGATTGAAAAGAAGCCTTAGATACTATTGACTTTTTCTTAGGTAGCACATAGTTTTTGCCTCGTTAAAAACCTCGTCGGAAAAACCCATTTGGGATAAAACTCGATCGAAGGGGAAAAGAGTACAACGCGTGCTTTAAAACCTAAGGTCTTTGTGTAAAAGGGTTCTCTCGACGTCTTCGATCAAACACCCGTAATAAGTTAGTATCAGTAAAAAGGGGAAGGTCATACCTCGGTAATAATATCATTTGAGTAGTGATACATTCCAATTGTTTGGAAATTGTCCGCCTTTCATCGTGCCATATTTGTAAGATCCTTTTCTGATGACTCCGATGACTCGATATGGTCCTTCCCAATTCGAATATGTTTCCCTTTATTCGGGTCTCAAGTATTATGGGTGATCTTCCTTAGAACTAAGTCCCCGATTTTGAAGTGGTGAAAGTTGGTTCTCCTATTATAATATCTCTCGATTCTTTGCTTATGTGCGTCCATCCGAACAAGTGCAACTTCTCATTTTTCATCTAATAGCTTGAGGCTAGTATTCACACCCTCGTGATTTGATTCCTCCGATGTAAGTCAAAATCTGGTGATGTGTTCCCCAACCTCGACTTGAATTAAGACCTCAGATCCATATACTAAATAGGTTGCCCCCGCACTGGACTTCGATGTCGTTAGCTAGGCCCAAAGAACCTCACATAGAAATTCTCTCCACTTCCCTTTAGCGTCGTTCAACCTTTTTTTAAGATAGGTCTGCCCATTTCCACCCGGGTGATATGATGTTGATAAGTTCCTTGTTACTTTGTTGTCGATGAATTGCTTTCCGTTGTTGCATACGATTTCGGCAGGTATCCCGAATCGACACACGATGTGATCCCAAATAAATTCTATAACTTCTTTTTCTCTAACCTTCTTGAAGAACTGTGCTTCCACCCATTTAGAAAAGTAGTCAGTCATAAACAAAATAAATTTAGCTTTACTTGGGGACGTTGGTAGAGGGCCGATGATGTCCATTCCTCTTTTCATGAATGGCCATGGGGACATGCCTAATTGAAGTTTTTCTCTAGGCTGATGAATCATCGGTGCAAACCTTTGACATTTATCACATTTTATAACAAACTCCTTAATGTATTTTTCAATGTTATCCCAGTAATAACCTGCTCTAACAATTTTGCGAATCAAAGACTCTGTGCCGAAGTGGTTTCCACAAGTACCTTTGTGGATCTCTCGTAAAACATAATCAGTGTCCCCCGACCCAAAACATACTACCAATGGTCCATCAAACGTCCTTCTGTATAATGTTCCATCTTCATCTAATATGAACCGAGCAGCCTTGGTTCGTAAAGCCCTCGACTCTTTATGGTTCGATGGGAGATTTCCATTTTTTCAATAGTCAACATACTTATTCCTCTTATCCCAAGTTAAACTTGTAAAATTTGTCTCGACATGATCCTCCTCGACCACAATCTCGATAATTAGGCGGAAGTCCCTGGGATAATATCATCTTTTTTGACTGATAACCCCAAGTTTGTAAGTGCATCAGCCTCACTATTTTGTTCTCGAGGCATATGGTGTAGAGTCCACTCTTTGAAACGGTGCAAGGTTACCTCTAGCTTGTCCAAATGCCTTTGCATCATATCCCCTCAAACTTCGAAGCTTTTGTTTAGTTGGTTCACCACCAATAAATAATCACACTCAACTTTAAACACTTCCGCCCCCAAGCTTTTAGCTAGCTCTAGACCTGCAATCATGGCCTCATACTCGACCTCATTATTAGTCAACCTAGAAGTTTTGATAGATTGTCTAATAGTGTTTCCCGTGGGTGGCTTCAAAACAATGCCAACCTTACATTCGAGGCACCGTGCGTGAATAGGGTATTGATACCCAACTTTTCTCTCATATTTTTAACTATATATACATATAATTTCAAAATAATTCATATGCACCATCATTTGATTTACAAACATACACAAGTATTTTTCATAATTTTTCGTAATTTTTTAAAGACTTCAAATTAATTTATTTATTATATAAATATGCAATAATTATTCTTCATAGTTTTTATGATGATTTAATCATCTAAATTTATCATTTATACCAACATAATATTTAAATATTTTTTATTTCATTATATTTGTATTTTAAGACTAATTGCACATTTTGGAAATATAGCCCATACATGCTTATACTTAACTTTATTTATGCAAAAATAACCTTTTATACATTTTTGTTTTATTTATTTATTATTTCTATAAATTATTTATTTAATAAATTCGGTATTTAAAATCCGGCCCTAATTTTTACAACCAATTTCGGACAAACCATCTAGCCCAATTACCTAAACACCTAGCCCAATAACCCTAAGCCCAAACCATACAACCCTTTACAACCAACCTGACCTAATCTTCTTTTAAATCGTGGCCGTTGATCTTTGAGATCAACGATCCACATTATCCCATCCCTTTTCAATTACCCAAAACACCTAACCCTAACCCCATTATCTACAATCCACTATCTCTTAATCCTTTTATCTCTCATCTCTCACGAACCCTAGCCGCTGTCTCTCTTAACCCCTTCGAATTCGGTCCCAAATCAAAATCCACCATGGATTCCCTTACCTTATTTACGTTCCCTCACAACTGGTTACTTGTTTAATTTTTTTCCTAAACATGCCAAGCAGATGTCTTTATTTTTGAACCAAAAATTGGTTCAGTTCTTTGACCTTTTCCTTCTGTATTCGTTCTCGTTCTTTTATGGTGTGAATCTCTGTGTATCTTTGGGATTTTTACTTACTCTAAGATTAGGTTTTTAGATTTTCTTGAATTGAACCAAAATCTGTTTGACTTTCTGACTTAAGTGTTAGTGTGTCTACGTTCATCCTATATTCTACCATGTGACTGATTTTTGTTATATTTCTGTCAATATTTTCTTTCCCTAAAATTAAGGTTTACCTATTTCCCCATAAATTCGATTTTATTGATTCTGCATACTATGGTTTCCTTATTTATGTTCAATTTTTATGAAGTTTCCTTGTTTATTTGTCGATTTCTACACTATATAAACCCCTCCCCGTTTCCTCTTTAGAATAGACTTGAAAATAATTATAAACTCACACGATCTAAACTTTACTCTGTTACTTCTCATTCACCCTCGATTTGATTATGTTTTCTGAACTACCTGAATCCACTATAACAGGTTTAACTTGAATTTTATTTAACAAATAAAAATTTCCAGGGCGTCATTGTGCGGCTGAGAAATGCCCTTCGTTTCTTCGTCATTGAACGATAGGATGCATTCAGGCACATAACCCCGAGTATGCTTTTCTTTGGTAATCGACACCTTGGTTAATTTAAATATAGGTCCTTGTGGTATAACAATAGACTAAATTTATGTAATTTGGCAATTGTTTATTCCCCAGCTTGATTGTGTTTCAATGTGATAATATAGTTAAATGATAAAAAAAAAATGGGCTCTAATTATGAGTTTCACATGTTACGGGAGTGAGGAGCTTGTATGAGGCCTTAAAGCTATGATTGGAGCTACATTGAAGCAAGAAAAACCCCTAGAAGCTGAGTACGTGAGAAGATGAGAAAAAGAATAGATGAAATAAAGGCCCGGACTAGCGCGACCGCCCTAGCCCAGATGGTCGAGGCTGGCTGATAGGGCATATACATGGTCATTAGCGCACCCACTAGACGACCGTGCTAGCCCAATTCCGGAATAGTAATTTTTAGGGGTAAACATGGAAGTCCGGAGGTAAATTCACTTAACCTATAGAAGGTCAAGCTCGCCCAAGGATTGATTATCAAGGTTTTCATAGCTTAGTGCAAGAAAAGAAGAGGCAAGAGGCAAGGAGGAAAATTCAACATCGAGTTCTTCCTTTCTTCCTTTTGTTTTTACGATTTGTGATGAATTTGAATTTTGTTGTGAAGAACACTAGTTTGAGTAGCTAAATATTTAGTCTAGGGTTTTGATGGAACCTATTGAGGGATGAACTTATTGTTATGTGAATATAGTTTGTCCGCTTTAATCTTTATTTGTTCAACTACGTTCTTATTGTAGTTGATTGACATGATCCTCAATTAGTTGTGCCTATTTAGTGTGCATAACACGGGAGAGAGTGTATATTTAGCTAAGTGTTGAACAACAACACTCCCAAAGTATAAGAGGGATCAATAATCGAGGGTTTAAAGGCGGTATTAGGGATAACGAAGCCTTGGGTGCAATCTAAAGTGAGCTGTAATAAACAAAGCCAGCTAGTGTATCTCGGGAGAGTGCGTCTAATAAATTATTTTGATTACTCGGTAGAGATTTACGGTAATATTAGTGCTCATGATTGATAGAGATGATTAGGCAATTCTATGTGAAACATAATCGGAAGGGATTCCATCAATAGGGGAAATCATAACCTTAGAACATTCTCTTAATTGTTTACAACTTAATCATAGTTAGTTTTCAGCTACATATTTACTTTCATTCGTAGTTAGTAGAAGTACAATCAATTGGTATTCACAACATTTGGAAAGTTGATTTCGTGGAATTTAGTAAGTCTAACGAAAGTAATTGATAGGTTAATTCCTTATGGGTTTGACTCGGGACTAAATACTCTGATTATATTTTCAACGTCCGTGTGTCCTTTTAATAAGGTATAGTTGGGTGTCATCATGAAACATCGACCCCGCCAATGATCATATGAATTATATGCTGCGATTTTTCCTACTGATTTTTTCTATTGGCATCTCTTTCTATGAAGTGATTCTTAGCTCGATCACTGAGGAACTCTCAAAGGTGGCCCTCGTTGAACAGTCGAGCTACCTCTTCCCTTAACTGTCTGCAGTCTTCGGTCATACGACCATGTGTGCCATGATATTTACAGATCAAGTTTGGGTTCCTTTGAGAAGGATCAGTTTCTAGAGGCCTGGGCCACCTGGTATCTTTGATACTTCTGATAGTCGGCACCATCTCCGATGCATCGACACTGAAATTATACTCCGATAACTGAGGTGCTTCTGCGGGATTAGCATGTTTATTAAAACCACTCTTACTCATAAGTCTCTGATAATTTTTCCCTTGGACATTTTTTCGATCATTCCGAAGAGGATTGCCCCCCGAACCATTATTTCCTAGATCCGTAATATATGGATGATACCGTTCCCCATTTGACCTTGGTTCCTTATCGGTACCCCTCAGTTTTTTAACTGCCAATCTTTTTGGATGAACTAAACTCGAGGGGGCTCCTAGCTGGTCGTCGTCGACCCTGATCTTTGATTGATATCGATTATGCACATCTATCAAAGTTTCAGCTGGATACTCGATTAGGTTTTGCTTCAACTATCGTGACGCTATCCAACGCCGCTCATTCAACCCCTAGGTGAAAAATTGAATGGTGCAATCATCTATGACCGGTGGTAATTCCATTCGCTCCATTTGAAATCGGGATACGAACTCCCTTAGCATTTATTCACCTATCAGTCTTATCTTAAAAACGCCCGATTTCCTTATTGCGACCTTTATGGATCTGGTGTGCACCTTCATAGAGGTGTCTGCTAACATTGCAAATGAGTCGAAGGAATTCGATGGCAAGTTGTGATACCAAATCATTGCTCCCTTTGACTAGGTTTCCATAAAAATTTTCAACAAAACCGACTCAATCTCATAATCATTTAAGTCGTTTCCGTTATTCCCGCATGTGTACGAAGTGATGTGTTCATTATGATTGCTTATCCCATTTTACTTAGGTATATCCGATATACATAATTTCTTAGGAATGGGCTATGAGGTTGCACTCTGAGGAAATGTCTTTGCAGGAACTTCTTTGCATCCAAACTTTTTAAGATCAGGGGTGACCTTGGTATTTGATTAACACGGGGGTTGTATGTTTTCACTTTCTTGTCATTATCTTTGATATTTTTCTTTCCTGACTCGATTCTTTTGGAGAGATCCTCGAGCATATTCATAATTGTAGGATCAGTCCCTGATCCATTACTGTTTGACCTTTTCGGCACCAGCTTAGTACGACGAGTGATTTCTAGTTCGACCATACTCAAAGTTTTCTGTTGACTTTGAAGCTGAGCGATAGCAACCTGTTGAGCCTGTAGCATCTAGAATATTACCTAGAGACTAACTCCCCCGTCTCTTACACCCTGTGTTCCGTGGCCACCATATCAGACTTCACTACGTACACTTCCTCCGGGGTCTGCGCCTAAGTCCGCATTCAAAGCAATATGCTAACTAACATCGACTGGTTCTGCGATCGGCACTTCCCCAGGGTTAATCGGTGGTACACCAACTTCTAGAGAAACTACATTATTATTTTCTCCGTGAACTCCAAGACTATCATCGGCATGTACAGGTGCATTTTTGTGAGTTTGACATGTTTTAACCCGAGAGAAAAAATTCTTGACAAGAACAAGTGTGAAAATAATATGTGTTATCAGAATCAATACTGAAACAATCATTATTATCCTTAGCCCCACAGTGGGAACCAAACAGTTTACCCTATAATCCGAGTAATAATTAAACTTGTATTATGGTTTTAATAATATGTGATTTAATCCAATACTAATTGATAAAGAATGAATCAAATGTAAAAATTAAAGAGTAAAGTAAGTCAAACCAGTGTGTAAGTAAGTCTCGACCTCAAGCTATGGCAACCTCAAGGTAGGTGAATAAGAATAATAAAATAATAATAAGGCAATTCAGATGAGCAGTAAGCAAGAAAGTGATGTATATATATTCTCTTGTCAATGATTCATGTACAAATGAATATGCACCCTTTTATATAATAAGGAAGTTCTCAATAAGGTACATTTTCATTTTTAGCAAGGAATCTTATTGGACAGTTGTCTAAAGGCCTAGTACAAATCCATTCCAGAATTTATGTCGTGATCTTACGGCCACTGAAGGAATCTCGCTCTTTCTATTATAAAATTATAACGGTATTATCTCGAGGTTGGTCATACTTGGCCTCAGTGTTCGTCGAGTACTTCGTTCTTTGAGTCTTGTACTCCGCCATCGGGCCCGAGCCCGATCCATTTTGAACTTATTCTTGAAGTGACCTCTCGAGCCTACAAAATCGTGCACACCTGATTTCGACCGTATACATTCTCCATACTGTAAGAGTAGCTAGTTCAGTTTTAATCTATAATACATAATAAGTTTCCTCAAAATGATTGGGTAAGGATTTATGGTGTGTCTGGTATAACGAAAAATATTTTCTGTGGAAAATATTTTTCAAGAAAATATTTTCTTGAAAAATAAGTAGTAATCTTATTCATTTTTTCGACGTTTGGTACGGATGTTTTGGAAAATAACTTCTACAGAGTATTTATAAATAATTTAGATAAAATAAACATGAAGTCATAAACTTTCGAACCAAAAACCTTTTGAAACCACAAACTTCACAAACTTTTGAACCGCTAAAATTTCGAAACCGCGAACTTTCGAACCCTTAAACTTCCAAATACATAAACTTTCAAACTCAACATTGGAACTTGTAAAATTTCGAACCTGTAAACCTAAAGATGAAAAAACTAAAACAGAAAATATATAAAAACATTCTTTTTTCGGAGGGGGGAGGGGTTGGGTGGGCAGAAAAAAAAAATAGAAAGTTAGAAATTACAAAAAAAGACCTTCTTTTGTGCGGGGTGGGGGTTAGGGCGGGCAGTTGGGGTGGGGTTTGGTGGGGTGGGGAATCGTGCAAAAATACAAAAAAAAGAAATTTAAAATTACAAAAAAAAAGTAAAAATAATAATTTTTGGGGGTAGTAGGGTGGGCGGTGAGAAAAAAACTGAAATTTGAAGAAAAAAAATAAGAGGGGTGGGGTGGGATTGGGTGGTTGGGTGTGGGGATGAGGGTTGTGAGATGGATTGGTGAGGGTGGGGAATCGGGTCCGGAAGGTTCAGAAGGAGTTTTGGAAAATATTTTTTTCCTTCTCTTCATACGGAAAGCATTTTCCTCATTCTCTTGATAAGGAAAACATTTTCCTCCTTCTCTTATAAAGAAAACGTTTTCCTCTAATTGGAGGAAAATAAATTTATAAGGAAAATATTTGCCATAACATGTAAGTAAACCAAACATGAAAAAATTAAAAAATATTTTCCTTTATACCAAAAACACCCTTAATTTCTAAGATATGAATATTGTCAAATCTTTGCTAGATAATTTTCTTCTTTTCTTTGGGAAGTAAAGTAGAAGAAACGATTTGGAGAATGATTTATATAACAGAAATGTTTATGATAAAGAGACTGGTCTGGAGACAAATTTCCAGGTGAACATGAATTTTGGAATATTTGGAAAATTATTGTCAGCTTAAAACACGACGTCAAAAGTTGCTACGATCCAAATATAAAAAGTTTTAAACTATAAACAAATAAAAAGAAGAGAAAGAGAAGTTATTTTCTAGTTTTGAATATGTTAGTTCACCAATGTAAATACCAAAGGGCCCTTCAAACGAGTGAAGCACTAGAAATTTCAAATTTAAATTTGAACCCGCAATCTCAAGGAGAAATAATCCCATTTTTTATGTCATTAAAATTGTTCAAAGGTCACGTAGGCACCTCCACCTTTTTAACTTTTTCCTAATATGAAAATTGAAATAAGTTTAAGTTACAATAATTCATTCTTAGTTTAGACCAACCCTAATTTCTCAATTTATTTTGATAGTCAAGAAACTTTTGGCCAATAACTCAGTTTACGGAGAGGGTGGGAACACTCCACGGATGGGACCCATCATGACAGCTCGGTTCCATGTGGTCCCACGCAATCAGGACGAGCTGTACAAATCAGATTTACTCTATCCCCGAAAAAAGAAAAGAAAATAATAAAACAACACATTATGTGAGGCAATTGATGAAGCAAACACGATTAAGGAATCGTCCAAGTGAAAGTACGAAATTAGCCCCTAACAGAGAGTCACGTAGGTCTAATTCTCAGCCTATATATAGGGAACCACTTCCTCCTGATTTTCAAAACCTGCGACACTCTTAAATCTGGTGTTTAATTAGCATTTGATTTGATCAGAATTTGTTAAGAAACAGAAGAAGAAAAAATGGGAGACAGCACAATGACATGCGTAGACATTCTTTTGGCAATCATCTTGCCCCCCCCTTGGTGTTTTCCTTAAGTTTGGCTGCCAGGTACCCCTCCTCCTTTTCTTATCTTCTTAATAAATATTAATGTACATGATATCCGGATCAGTTATTCTATTGCATATTTTATGGCCTGAGCTAAGGGGTAGGTGAGTTAAATATGTAATTAATTTATGGGTATAGGAGGAAAATGTTACAACAACAACCCAATATAATTCCATAAGTTGAGTCTGGGAAGGATAGTGTGTATGTAGACCTTATACCTACCCTAGATTAAAAAGGTTGTTTCTAATAGATATTCGTCATCCTTCCCTTCAAAAACTCCTCATGTTGCTCTTGGGATGACTCGAACTCACAACTTCTGGTTGGAAGTGGAGTGTTTACCATCAGATGGAAATGTTACTAGTTTCGATATAAAAAAATATATGGAAAACTGTATAGAAAAGGTGCAGATCAATTTCCTATAGAGTCTGAGAATTTTGTAGGTGTAAGCGTTACTGAAGTATATTTGTGTGTTGGGAAAACAGGTGGAGTTCTGGATCTGTGTTTTGCTGACTCTCTTTGGATGGCTGCCTGGTATTGTCTATGCTGTTTGGGTCCTCACCAAGTGATCCAATTATCTTCCTTAATTCCCTATGGTAATTCTTCTTTTCTCGAATTTCTTTCAACCCAATGAATGGGTAAACACAAAATTAGTTTTTTCTTTTTAGTTAGGAGGCTTATTCAACTAATTAATATCCAACAGCTTGTGTATTCCCTCAATTTGAGGAAACGGTATTTCGATATTCATAAAATATAGGAACTGTATTTAATTCTTTTTTTACTTTTTGTTGACAGGTGGATATGTGAATTTAGGCCATTATCAAGTCTCTTCAATTCCGCTAATCGACTATCTAGCTGCTCTTTTATTTATTCTTGGATAATTCTGGTGGTCAGTTCCGAGTTTATCCTTTATTTTATTTTTTATTGTTGTTTTGGTTATTTCTCTCTTGTGTATTTTCAATATAGAAATTATTGATAGAGTGTTGATGAAGCCATGTATCGTATTTCAATGTCTTCATTACATTGGTTGTAAGTCGCTTGGATTCTAATATTAATTAACTTTCATTCTGTTATTTTAATTGGATATACTAATAATTTATATTATTATACTACTCCACTATGGTTTCTCCTTGTAACATGTGGCATATGTTGCTTGTCTTACTGCTGCCATCAGTCTACCTTTCACTCGACTGTTCTAATTATTTTTTATGATTAACACGTGAAAGAAGAGCAAAAAAAAAATACGTGTCCGATTTTGTAGTCTAACTATGGTTTGGTTTTGGTAGGTAGGATATTTCAATAGACGTTTTTTATTTGATCCACGAACCTTGTGATGATTAATGTCGTGACAAAATGGATAAAAAGTAAGTTATTCAAATTATCCGCTAAAATAGTTTGGAGCAAATATGAATAAAAATTATATTTTTCACTTAGAAAATGGATAATTAATAGTTAATAAATTAGTTTAACTTTTATATTTGTAAAATTCAAATCGAAAATTTCTCAAGTTTGGAGATTAGAAATTCTCCCAAAAATAATCATATTCAAGAAATCATGGGTGTTATGGATATTCATATTATCCGCCGGTTAATATAATTCCTATTCGTATTATATATGGATCGGATACTTTATTTGTTTTCGTATTATCTGTTTTCGATCCACTCATATATCTACTCCGATCTGCTCTTTTGTCACCCCTATTTTTATGAAGAAAATAAATGTGAAAATGGGGACAAAGTATAATCACAATCATCACCAAAGCAGTAAGTGACAATAGTGGTGCTTCTCTTCAAGATAATAATAATAATAAACCCATGACTATGGCTAAATCCCTTACGTTTGCAATACAAGAGCCAAATCAGGCACCCAAGTCGACAAATTTAGTAGTGTTTGATCCCTTGTGGAAGCTTCATTTTCCACATTTATCTTTTGGCAAAATATATAAACAGCCCATTTAAGTTGTCCTTAATGATCATTTGAACACCTCAATTGAGATAATTTCCATCTAGATACTTCAAGTAACTGTTAAGTAAATCATATAGACATCTCAGTGTAACATAGCATATATGTGAGTTACACTTGTGAAGTGAACCAATAAATGAACGACACGTGTAATTTATTATTAAAACTTAACACAAATTAATCAAAAATAAATAAATAAATTTAAAGAAGAAAAAAAAATACTTTTCTAGCACCCTTCCTCCTCATCCCCTCCCCCAACTTCATCTTCTTCTTCCAAACCAAAACCTTGTAATTTCATCGGATTAAATAATCTAACACCAGAAAATATCATAACAAAATCATCAGCAGACATTTAAACCACATTTCAATGCGCATAATTATAAGAGTATATATGAATAATAACATAACCAGTCAGCCATAAATCAAATCCTTTAGAAGAATCAATCTTTTCAAGAAATACAAAAAAATCAAGTTTCTCAACAAAGAAACATAAACAAGAATTTGATCAAAACTCCAAAAATAAACAAAACCCAAAATTTAGAAGGGGCAAGTTTACCAGTTTGGAATATACCTTGAGCTCGAAAGATAAATGAGGGAGAATAAGAGTGCCTTTCTGTCACGACCCCAAATCCGGTCGTAATGGCGCCCAGCACATTGCTAAGCCAGCTTGACCAATCAATAACAATAACGGAGCTAGAAGCTCTCTTTAGCCCATTTAAGCATATCAAGTCATAAACAACGGTGATATATATATATCAAACAGGGAACCAAGTCCCAAAACATACCAACTCCCACAGACCGAAGGGTCAAGAGTCATGAGCCTCTACAGAGTATACAGTGTGTAAATAGCGAATATAACTGTGCACAAGTGTGGAATAGTCAGAACAAAATATAGACAGACTGGAGAATCAGGTCCTGCGAACGCTGGCAGCTACCTCGACTGTCCAAAAGCATTTCCGAGCCGCAATAGAATCATCTCTGCTGTAATGTACCTGGATCTGCACACAAGGTGCAGGGAGTCGGGTGTGAGTACTTCCAACTCAGCAGTAATAAAAGTAAATAATGCTGAAGGGAAGAAAACCACGCAAAGCACTATCTCATGCCACACAATACAACACCATCTTTTTATTCTTTTCCAGTATATGTGAATAGATTATTAGAAATCTCAATTTTTAGCTACTTTCTTTCATTATAACATACCAATACCTGGGAGAATCTCAAGCAGTGCAAGTCAAGCACTCAAATCAGCCTCTCGGGCTCAGCACTCCTTAACAATTTATACCAGGAGATCTGGTCAATAAAGCAACTAATGCACATGTGCCAGTAAAGTATGAGTGCTAAAATGTTATGCCACGTAGTACACGTAAACCAATGTATGTATGCCATGCAATGCATATGACCGCTACGGCATGTAGCCCGATCCTTTTGGGTACCCGTGCTCACTGGGGGGGTCCAGACTTCGGAGGGGCTCTTACGGCCCAAGCACAATATTAATATCACAACCACTGCGGCGTGCAGCCCGATCCGTATACCACTGCGGCGTGCAGTCCGATCCATGCATGTGTATGCATATGCTCACATGAAATGTCATGCCCTAACATATGGCCCTCGGCCCAATCAGTCTAACAAATAATCAAGAAAGCCCCACGGGCAACAATATCATATTAGCTCACATCTTTAAAAATGTCATTAAGACCTTGTTCAAGTTTTTCATAACCTTAAAAGATGCTGAATAGCAAAAATACCATTTAAAACCTTAAATTTAGATAAAAATATGCACAGTGTTATCAAGACAATGATACCAATGCCTAAAGGATTCAAATAATCAGCATGAAGCCCAAACATGATAATTAGTCCGATTCATTTCAACAATTAAGTGATTATTATTATTACGCGGGGCGGACCAAGTCACAATCCCCAATGGTGCTCTACCCCACGCCCGTTATCCGGCGTGCAAGTCACCTCAACACAACACTAAGATGTGCAAGTCCGGGGTTAACTAACCCTCAGAACATCATTTACAAGTATTACCCACCTCAAACCGGCGAAATCTCATGCCCGCGACGCCTTAGTTCCTCGAACCGGCATCCACGCACGTCAAAACTAGTCAAAATCAGTACAAATATATCAAAATAGGCTAATGGAACATAACCCAATCGAAAGAACTCGAAAAATATCAAAAATCACGAAATTTGGCAAAACCCGAGCCCCGGGCCCACATTCTGAAAAATTGCGAAATTTATATTTTCGGAATCCTCGTCTCTCCACGAGTCCGTACATACCAAGAACTCCCAAATCGGACCACAAATGACCCTTCAAATCCTAAATTTTCGTTTTTGAAAAGTTTATAAATTTCTCCGATTTCTTCCATTTGATTCACTAATACTTGATGAAAATAACCATGGAATCATTAAATATAATCACTTTTGGATATAGAACACTTACCCCCATCCATATGGTGAAAATCGCTTCGAAAATCGCTTCAATCCGAGCTCCATAGCTCCAAAAATGAAGAAAACATCTCGGATGCCCCAAATTAAATGTCCAGCGATTTTCGCATCTGCGGTTACTGTTCACCGCAGGTGCGATTTTACTGTTCATCGCTTCTGCGGTACTGTTCATCGCAGAAGCGGAAAATCACTGTTCACCCGCTTCTGCGGGTACTGTTCATCGCAGAAGCGAAAATACCAGATTTGCCCTAGAAAAATTGCAGCAGCTTTTTATTTCACTAAAAATGCTATAACTCAATCATACGAACTCGGAATTCGACGATTCTTTTTCCTATGACTCCGTAATTTTGATACGGATCCAGTGGTTCAAACAAAACTGAATTTGGATCTCATTTGCTAAGTGCAACATCAATTTTGCTCGTTAAACAATTAACTCATGTTTCGCCTCAAAAACCCAATCGCGACTTGATGAAATTAAACCAAAATTTCCGGATCAGTCCTATAATTCATTATTTAAATTCTCAAAGTCTCGAAATCAAATTTGGATCTCTAGAACTAAAAATAGACCTTTGGATCATTACATTTATGCTCAAAACGGCAAAAATCTTCCAAAAATGACCCATTGGGCATCCGAATTTACCCCGAAGCCTCCGGGACCTCAACCAAAAGTACTAACACCTCTTATAACATCATTCAAACTTGTTCCAATCATCAAAACTCTATCGTTAACATCAAAATCGTCCTTTTTCAACAAATTCAAGCTTAAGTTTAACTTTAATTTCAAAAATTCACATTCGATCAAAAACCCGACCAAACGATGTCCGAATGACTTGAAAATTTGCATGCATATCCAAAATCACCTAACGGAACCACTGCAACTGTCGGAATTCCATTCCGACTCTCGGGTCGAAATCTCACCTACCGTTCGGATTTCGCCAAAATTCAACCTTAGCCAATTCAAGCCTAAAACTACACCGGGCCTCCAAATTCACTTCTGATTGCTCTCCTAAGTCATAAATGATCTCCCGAAACTAGTCGACTCATCAGAATCCGATTCCGAGCACTCTAACTCAATAGTCAACTCTAGGTTGACTTTCCATATTCGAACTTCCTTCAAACATGCTATTTGCTTCATTTTCAATTCAATTCACTCCTAACTCACCCGATAGGTTCTAACACTGATATAAAAGCATACAACACCTAAATGCAAGGTAACGGGGTGGTAATTACCGTAACGACGGGCCGGGTCGTTACATTCTCCCCAACTTAAACAACCGCTCGTCCTCGAGCGGACCCAGAGTTGTACTAGAAGCAACTCAATAGTTGAATGACCTTACCAAGCATATATTCGGGCGATCATGCGTCACCCTATCTCACATAAGTCCGAAAACACCATATAGCTGAAATTCCACAGACCATGTGAACCATAAATCACATTGCACTTTCTGAAATCATATGCCAAATGCTAATCCCATGCCTATACTCACGATACACTCGAATCCACTGCAATAACCCATATTCACTACTCCGGGTGAGATCATATGATGTATCAAACAACCGAATCGCTCGAGACGATAGTCTCTAATCACAACAACTGGCCACAATAGCCAAATACTAGCTGAAAACCTCTTTCATTAGATAGAGTCTTATTCCAACACCTTCATATCCTGCCCACGGCAGCTGAAGCACGCGATATACCGAACCCATCTCTCAGGTTAACCATTCGTGAATCTATTTCCCTTTTCAAACTGATACCACAATATGCTCTGGAGCCCAACCTCGATATTACCTTTCTAACAAGCTGAGATCACATATACTCACACTCATTATTGGCTCCAACGATCATTTCGATTATAACACACCGCACTGGTGATATGACATCTCAAACACCGGCCTAAGCCACGACGAGCACAACATAGGCTCCAATAGAAATGTCTGCACACACTCGAATCATGACAGCTCAAATCATGACAACTGTCTCCAGCAAAAGAGCTGCAATTCAATCCCTCTGTGCCATCATAATATAGAACTGAGATCGCGTCTCGCATTATAGAAATAGAGTACCCGAATCCTCCTCGAGAGGTCATAACATCACGTGGCCTTGCCACGATTCGTGATTCTATCCCAACATTATTACTCATGAAGCACCTCGAGTCACCAAGCTCTAAACGGTTAGCCAAACTTGCCATGCACAGATCTAGGTCTTGAACTCAAGCAATCAACCTCACCCGCGGTGATACGATAAATATACGCTATCAAATCCTGAAAAGACACAACCGATGTGCTATTCCCCGAGCGATACCAATACGGACTATTCCTCGGAAGCTAGGAACTATTGTATACAAGGTAAGATATAGGAAACTATATTTTCCACATCACACTGTTGCGGCGCGCAACCCATTCTAATAACATACCTGTGGCGGCGTGCCACCCGATCCAGATACCATACTTGTGGCGGCGTGCCACCCGATCCATACATAAATCTAGCAAAAGGGAATGCACATCGGGTCAAGTTGCTCATTGCAACAAACATATATATATAGCCTCAAGCTCGGCCACATGAAACGCATCCGACAAAGTTCCTCAATACCGGAACTAAATCAATGGTAAATACCTCTACACTGACATCCGCCACGAAGGCCCAACTGACAAAGCAATACCTACCAACCGTCCTCTGGCCCTAGGGTACATCTACCCTGCTGGAGCATGATCTGACGCACTCTGCCACGCAATTTGTGCCATTTTCCGACATAGTCCATACCACATTAGTCTAGACGACCTGATTTATGTCAACCAGTCTGAAATAAGGTATCATAACCCAAATTCATCATATCAAGCTAAGAGAGAGCCACTAGGGCTTCCAATTTCCAATAACCGCTAAACGGTACTGATACACATGATATACAACCACTGCATAGGCGGATTACGAGAACTTCCAGTCTCCAACACATATATAACACATGAATCACTATCCTGGTTCCACACTCCACCGTACGAATACATAACGCACATCAAGCGCCCATTCGTACTACGAAAACCATTTAAGAATTTCACTAGGCCATCAACGACTCAATTATTACAGTCGATCCAACAAGAGAATACCACAATATCTTTAGATATTATCAGTTTACATTACCTTGTCCTTTTGGACCATATTCCCTACCAAATTACTAGAATAGCAGTACCATTTCTTAAATCATCAGAAAGATCGATTCTTAAATCACCTGCAGCTGTCCGCGCTGCTCAATAATTTCATTGACTTCACATATATTATGAACTGATCTCAAAACCTTGAATATGCCATTTTCAACTTTCCATAACACATCGTGTATACCATATCACACTAAGACAACATAGAAATTCATATCCCTTTCCTCCGCCTCAACATCGGCGCACTCAACTAGTCAAGGACTTTCGTGATCCCATATAGAATAAAACTCATTACACATTCCACGCTTCGCATACCGACAGGAATATACTCATCTTCAAACCATGATAAAACACATCACAAACTATTTCTTCCCATTTGTTTCATAAGTTTAACTGCCAGGACTGAGTCCTTATACCCATATCAAGTTACACAACTGCCAGCACTCAAGAGCTTTGCTGCACAATGTCTGCAAGACTCGTTACTTCAACCACATACCAGGAATCAATCGTACTCCTTTTTATACCATTCTCGTTTATTAACAAGTTGTTCCATTTACCCAGTTTCCTTTCTGATTCATCTCTAATTTCATATCAGTCTTTACTGTAGTACGACAATGCCTCAACCCTTGTTACCACGCAAGACTCGTACACAAGGCCACACGGTCTAAGACCCATAGGCCACTGAGTACTCTCTCAGTGATCCCAGAAGTACCACATTCTACCACACTTTATTTTGGATGAACTTCCCAATACGGATACGTAGAATCCCATCATTCACATGATATAACACAAGCCTTGATCTTTTCTAACGAAACCGCCATCTTTAGCTACATACACAATCTTAAGGCACCTGACTGTTACAAGCAAACAAAAAATCTTGAACATTGCAAACCATTCTCGGGCGTCATTCACCCTTATTCAGTTATAATTCAACTGTCTTATTGCACAGAACCACTCGTGCTTTGCTAGATCTCTGACACCGCAGAACATGATTACATCCATATACAATTAGCTATCTTTCTTTTCTATACACCGAACATTCTTTACCAACATAAGTTCACAACATCCTAGTATTTCTTCACATCTACGAAGCACTATAACCTTTATTAGAATTTTCTCCAACATACTTAGAGACAGAATCAACATAGCACATAATAGTGCAATCAGTTAATCAGTAGCAACCTCCCCAACTTAGCTCGGAGCCATACATCAAGGCACTTCTAGCTACTCATAGCATTCTTACTCAAATGATGCCACAAAGTTCTAGTTAGATTAAACTCAAGTCATTTACAAGCTTCGGCGGAGATTCGAATCATCAAAAATATTAACTCTTTTGCAATTCTTGCATTCATTCACACACAACAGTTACGCCCCCTCTTTAGGTGACAATCTTTTCTAAGTCCCGAATTTTCCAAAAATTTCGGCAGAGTTTCCTTTGTAAATTGGCCTATCCACCTGCCAGAGAATCACCAAACCATTCTAACAATACTTCCACAACCCAACAAGATATCCCAATGCATATCAACAACATTAGTCTCAATACTACACAAATCATATCATCATAATTGTTACATGAACATGCGTTGTACCTGCTCGAATCATAACACATATCAAATACCGATCGTATGAACTTCATAATACCGACTCGCGAAATTAGTACCTTGGTGCTCAAGCCATAGACAAGGATCTGGCCTCAAGTCCTCCCGACTGGCCCAACATGAATTCACGGAGATTATATCTCGCCCCTCGACCGGGGAATCGCAAGCCATAAGTCAATTATATTACCGAGCGCTCGAAGCGTACTCAGACGCGCGGAAGGAGTTTCAAAATGGAATATCTCAATCTGAATCAAGTACGCACTATAAGAATTCCAAGAAATGTGGAGTGTTTCCTAAAGGTTCGCAGCCTCCCGAGGATAAGTACAGGCGTCCCCGTACCGATCCACAAGACTCTACCAACCGGCTCAAGACTCATGAGGCCTAGTAAACCTAGGCTCTGATACCAACTTGTCACGACCCCAAATCCGGTCGTGATGGCGCCCAGCACATTGCTAAGCCAGCTTGACCAATCAATAACAATAACGGAGCTAGAAGCTCTCTTTAGCCCATTTAAGCATATCAAGTCATAAACAACGGTGATATATATATATCAAACAGGGAACCAAGTCCCAAAACATACCAACTCCCACAGACCGAAGGGTCAAGAGTCATGAGCCTCTACAGAGTATACAGTGTGTAAATAGCGAATATAACTGTGCACAAGTGTGGAATAGTCAGAACAAAATATAGACAGACTGGAGAATCAGGTCCTGCGAACGCTGGCAGCTACCTCGACTGTCCAAAAGCATTTCCGAGCCGCAATAGAATCATCTCTGCTGTAATGTACCTGGATCTGCACACAAGGTGCAGGGAGTCGGGTGTGAGTACTTCCAACTCAGCAGTAATAAAAGTAAATAATGCTGAAGGGAAGAAAACCACGCAAAGCACTATCTCATGCCACACAATACAACACCATCTTTTTATTCTTTTCCAGTATATGTGAATAGATTATTAGAAATCTCAATTTTTAGCTACTTTCTTTCATTATAACATACCAATACCTGGGAGAATCTCAAGCAGTGCAAGTCAGCACTCAAATCAGCCTCTCGGGCTTAGCACTCTTAACAATTTATACCAGGAGATCTGGTCAATAAAGCAACAAATGCACATGTGCCAGTAAAGTATGAGTGCTAAAATGTTATGCCACGTAGTACACGTAAACCAATGTATGTATGCCATGCAATGCATATGACCGCTACGGCATGTAGCCCGATCCTTTTGGGTACCCGTGCTCACTGGGGGGGTCCAGACTTCGGAGGGGCTCTTACGGCCCAAGCACAATATTAATATCACAACCACTGCGGCGTGCAGCCCGATCCGTATACCACTGCGGCGTGCAGTCCGATCCATGCATGTGTATGCATATGCTCACATGAAATGTCATGCCCTAACATATGGCCCTCGGCCCAATCAGTCTAACAAATAATCAAGAAAGCCCCACGGGCAACAATATCATATTAGCTCACATCTTTAAAAATGTCATTAAGACCTTGTTCAAGTTTTTCATAACCTTAAAAGATGCTGAATAGCAAAAATACCATTTAAAACCTTAAATTTAGATAAAAATATGCACAGTGTTATCAAGACAATGATACCAATGCCTAAAGGATTCAAATAATCAGCATGAAGCCCAAACATGATAATTAGTCCGATTCATTTCAACAATTAAGTGATTATTATTATTACGCGGGGCGGACCAAGTCACAATCCCCAATGGTGCTCTACCCCACGCCCGTTATCCGGCGTGCAAGTCACCTCAACACAACACTAAGATGTGCAAGTCCGGGGTTAACTAACCCTCAGGACATCATTTACAAGTATTACCCACCTCAAACCGGCGAAATCTCATGCCCGCGACGCCTTAGTTCCTCGAACCGGCATCCACGCACGTCAAAACTAGTCAAAATCAGTACAAATATATCAAAATAGGCTAATGGAACATAACCCAATCGAAAGAACTCGAAAAATATCAAAAATCACGAAATTTGGCAAAACCCGAGCCCCGGGCCCACATTCTGAAAAATTGCGAAATTTATATTTTCGGAATCCTCGTCTCTCCACGAGTCCGTACATACCAAGAACTCCCAAATCGGACCACAAATGACCCTTCAAATCCTAAATTTTCGTTTTTGAAAAGTTTATAAATTTCTCCGATTTCTTCCATTTGATTCACTAATACTTGATGAAAATAACCATGGAATCATTAAATATAATCACTTTTGGATATAGAACACTTACCCCCATCCATATGGTGAAAATCGCTTCGAAAATCGCTTCAATCCGAGCTCCATAGCTCCAAAAATGAAGAAAACATCTCGGATGCCCCAAATTAAATGTCCAGCGATTTTCGCATCTGCGGTTACTGTTCACCGCAGGTGCGATTTTACTGTTCATCGCTTCTGCGGTACTGTTCATCGCAGAAGCGGAAAATCACTGTTCACCCGCTTCTGCGGGTACTGTTCATCGCAGAAGCGAAAATACCAGATTTGCCCTAGAAAAATTGCAGCAGCTTTTTATTTCACTAAAAATGCTATAACTCAATCATACGAACTCGGAATTCGACGATTCTTTTTCCTATGACTCCGTAATTTTGATACGGATCCAGTGGTTCAAACAAAACTGAATTTGGATCTCATTTGCTAAGTGCAACATCAATTTTGCTCGTTAAACAATTAACTCATGTTTCGCCTCAAAACCCAATCGCGACTTGATGAAATTAAACCAAAATTTCCGGATCAGTCCTATAATTCATTATTTAAATTCTCAAAGTCTCGAAATCAAATTTGGATCTCTAGAACTAAAAATAGACCTTTGGATCATTACATTTATGCTCAAAACGGCAAAAATCTTCCAAAAATGACCCATTGGGCATCCGAATTTACCCGAAGCCTCCAGGACCTCAACCAAAAGTACTAACACCTCTTATAACATCATTCAAACTTGTTCCAATCATCAAAACTCTATCGTTAACATCAAAATCGTCCTTTTTCAACAAATTCAAGCTTAAGTTTAACTTTAATTTCAAAAATTCACATTCGATCAAAAACCCGACCAAACGATGTCCGAATGACTTGAAAATTTGCATGCATATCCAAAATCACCTAACGGAACCACTGCAACTGTCGGAATTCCATTCCGACTCTCGGGTCGAAATCTCACCTACCGTTCGGATTTCGCCAAAATTCAACCTTAGCCAATTCAAGCCTAAAACTACACCGGGCCTCCAAATTCACTTCTGATTGCTCTCCTAAGTCATAAATGATCTCCCGAAACTAGTCGACTCATCAGAATCCGATTCCGAGCACTCTAACTCAATAGTCAACTCTAGGTTGACTTTCCATATTCGAACTTCCTTCAAACATGCTATTTGCTTCATTTTCAATTCAATTCACTCCTAACTCACCCGATAGGTTCTAACACTGATATAAAAGCATACAACACCTAAATGCAAGGTAACGGGGTGGTAATTACCGTAACGACGGGCCGGGTCGTTACATTTTCTTATGAAGAACCTTGCCGATTTTGTTACCAGTTGTCACCGTTATCGTTCGACAGATTGATTCCCACATTTCTGCTCCCTAATTTTTCTGTTTTGTGGACCAATAGGGAAAAGGAATGAAAGAATATTTCTTAGTTTTAAAATCTTCTACTTGCTTTGTGTTTTTGATGTCAAGATCTTAGTTTGTTGCTCTGGTAGATTAAGGCATATTACTAGATTGTTGCTTTAGCAGATTAATCTAATTGGAGAAGAAGGGGTATGAAAATTAGGTGGAATCTACATAATTTAGTAAAAAATAAAAGGAAAAAAAATCTAATTTTAAGTTGGAAACTCGCGTCCGAGAGAGTGGATTTCACGCAATGGGGCCTGACATGGTTGGATATTTAATTGATCTTCTTTTGTGAATAAATAAAGTGTCTAACTGGAAATGGCCTCAATTGAGATATTCAGCTAGTAGTTGAGGATAACTTAAAGGATCGGTTATGTATTTCGCCTTCTCTTTTTCTTTCTCGTAGCCATTTAAGACCAAAATATCAATTCCTACTATCCCATCCATCCATCAATAACTATGCTTTGGATTCTCACATTCTTTTGCTTCTTTCATAGTCTTAACACTGGATCACCCGAGAGAAAAGTAGCAAAAGGACTAGTACATTGTAGTGGTAAAAATTGTATAAGGCATTATTTGATTGTCCCTGTCTAATGTTTATCCACTTTTTTTTTTATCAAGTACTAAAGTTTAAACAACTTCATGCCTTTAATTTTCTGCGGTGATTTTCTTTTTCTTCTTCTTCTTCGGGTAATAGTGACTTTATATGATGTTTGTGAATATATTTTATGATAATTTTTGATATTATATAGTGATGAGCTGTCGTAACGCTTTATTATTTACTATTGCTTAGAATTTTTTTTTATTAGTTGCGAAATGAGTTTGTTAGACTTATTGTTATTTCGACAATTGATGATTAAGGCTTGTTCTTAATTATATTTGGAGGTCATGTTTTAAATTTGAGCTCATTCGAAGAAGAGTTAGTTGTTAAATCATATAATGAATTGTTAAAATTCGAAGAACAAATTTCTATTTCTAAAATTTACACTTCAGGCCTATTTGCCTTAAGTGCATGAAATGTTTGTTGCATTTCAAATAATCTATTTAGGCTTAAGTGCATCTGAAGTTTAATTTTTTCACTTCAGACTTATACCTTAAGTGCATGAAATCATTGGTTGCACTTCAAACCTATTTGGCCTTAGTGTATTGAAGTGCAATGTTTTTCACTTCAGACCTTTTGGCCTTAAGTGCATGGAACTATTGGTTGCATTTCAAATCTATTTGGCTTTAAGTGCTCCGAAGTGCAATTTTTACACTTCAGACTTTTTTGCCTTAAGTGCATGAAACTATTAGTTGCACTTCAGACCTATTTGGCCTTAAGTGTAGTTTTTTCACTTCAGACCTCTCTGACATTAAGTGTATGAAAATATTTATTGCATTTCAGACCTATTTGGCCGTAAGTGCATCTTACTTCAGACTTAATTGGTCTTAACACTTCAAATTAATTTTTTTTTTAACTACAAACTCGATAAAATTGATCGTAAAGTGGATAGACCTTCAAATTTTTTTGCAAAGTGGGTATAATTTCAATTATAACCCAAAAACCGAATGTCAATGCAAAAGTCACTTTTTGAAATGCAAAAACAATTAAATCCTATTGTCTGAAATGACAAAACCTCTCACCCCACTAGATCAACATCACTGTATATCACAGGTTAAAAAAGTGTCAGAAGAATGCATTTTACATGCAAATCATTGAAATGTCCGTAATCCCAAGGAAGATTTTCAAACCACAAGGAAGATGAATGGAATGTTTCGGACAGATTTAACAAAGGAATAACATGGAAACAAGAAACAGTAAGGGATCGATTGGTAGAGATATAAAAATAGTATGGAATAAGGTATATTAGTAATGCATGAATTAATAATGTATAAGTTAGTAATGCTAAGCATTAATCATGTAGATATTATTTCTTATTTACTGTTTGGTATGGTGCATTAAAATTACATTAATGTATTGCATAATTTTAAGAGAAATAGTTGTTTATAAAATATATACCCACCATATTCTCTAACTTTAAGGGGCTATAAGGATAATTTTGTCTTTAACCATACTAATGCTTGTATTAATAGCCCTGGTATTATGTCATGATTTTCTATGTATTACTTATAACACAGGATAATATCAAGTATGATGTATAACTAATATTAGTTATACACATATTAAAAAAATTTACCAAATAAAGTATTAGTAGTAATGGATAGAGCTAATGCTTAGATATATTTCTAGCAGCCTACTGGCGTAGCCGCATGGATAACTCTGGGACTAGGTGAGCTGCAACTTGTAAGATGATCTGCAGCTAGTGTAGTTCCCTTCTGTACTTTAATTGTTTATTTCTTGTCCACTGTATTTCGGACAGAGGTTGCATTTTATTTCACTTACCAATAGTCGCTCATGCTCTTGTGATGCCGGGTTCTGGGACGGTTTTCGAAAGTTTTGAATTAATTTTTAAGGTTTGATTTGAATAGAAGCAAAACCCTCTTATTTATGAAAAATGGAAGGAAATTTTCGGAATTTAATATATTTTAAAGGAGGATTTTTAAATCGATAATTTAATTGACTTACCTGATAGCGGCGTCCGGCGACATCACAATCCTTAGTAGATTTTGAATCGTGACATCATAGTATCATATTATTTATTTTGATACCTCCTACCAAACGACCCCTCAATTTCAAAAATCATATCCCCAAACATGTCAAGATATTTTCAGTACACAAAGATAATACAATTGAGATAATATAACAAACAAAATATTGTCCTTATGCCAGCCATGACATGGTCCATGCTGCATTTGCCTAATTATATATGCGTATGGCCAACGACAGTCACAAGGCACAATAATGTGGTAAGAGCCAATGAGTACTTGTGTTTCAAATTTTATTTGGCTCATAGAATATCTGCGCCTGCTTCCAAGGCCGACATAAATATGCAACGGAGTCAAAGTCAAGATTTTAAATATATGAGTTCAGAATATAATATTTTTTTTTAATGTAATTCGATTAAAACTTAATAATTTGTATATATTTAATTAAATTTTTATAATAAATACTTCATCCGTTTTAATTTATGTAAATCTATTATTTTTAGGTCCGTTTGAAAAAAAGACTTATTTCTCTATTTGAAAATAATTTACCTTTATGCAATGATTTGTAGCCACACAGAATATATGCGCCTCATTTTACACGACAAATTCAAAAATCTTCTCTCTTTTTTTCTTAAACTTCATCTCCAGTCAAATAAGTTCGCATAAACTAAAACGGAGGAAGATAAAGTTTATACTATAGCTATTGGGTTCGGCTGAAACCGTAGCCAAAACTGGCTCTGTCCCTAACTACCTAGTATACCTACCGTTAAGTTTTAAAATAAGGGGTCGTTTGGTATGTGGTATAAGTAGATATAGTGCTGGGATAAAAATTTAATACCACTTTAACACTTTGTTTGATTAGCAAACCTGATATAAGTTATTCTGGGACTAAAATTAGTATCAGAATAACTTATACCTTGTAGGGGTAGGATAACTTGTGCTAAAATAACTTATATCTTCTTCTTAAAAATTATACTATTGTCATTTTTCATACAACAATAGATAAAAAATAATATTAGCATAACTTATCTCAAATAAATTATCCCAACATATGTTGTATTCAAACCAAACAACCCCTAATGGTATCACACAGTGATACCGTAATACCAAAATACAAAAGAAATCAAGCGCTTTTACCCCTTTTCTCAAGAGTGGGATGAAACAGAGAATCCTAGTGGTCGACATGAAATGCATGTGGAGAGGGTGGAAAACACTCCACGGAAGGGGCCCATGACTACAGCTCACCTGCCACGTGGGCACACTAACTGAGGAACATCTGTGCAAATTTTATTCGTATTAGCAGAAAAGCTTTTATCAAAGTTAAAAAAGCAAAGAGGGGAAGGCAATTGATGAAGCAAACGCGTTAAGGAAATTCGAAGGCTCCAGGTGAAAGTACTAAACTAGCCCTCAAAGTCAAACAGAAATCACATTACTATACTCTTCTCGCCCTATATATAGGATAACCATTACCTCCTGTTTTTATAGTAAATGTGACACTCCTAAATCTGGTGTTTTAATTAAGCATTTGATCAGAAGTTGTTTAGAAAGAAGGAAAAAATGAGAGGAAGCACACTCACATTCATAGACATTTTGTTGGCAATCATATTGCCTCCTCTTGGTGTTTTCCTCAAGTTTGGCTGCCAGGTACTTACTCCCTTATTTCTCCTCCTGTTCACTTAATACTACTACTAATTTTTTTTTGCTATGGAAATTCAGTATTCAAATTCACTTGTCCAATTAATACAAATACAAAAGGCCACTGAATAAAACTCTTTCTTCTGGTTAACTTACTACTACTGTAGACACAAATTTCTGAATATTACTACCAGCCCTTGTAGAGGCATAGAATTATTGAAAGAAAACAAGGGACTATCTTTTTCTCCTTTTATTCTTTTGTCCTTTTTAGGTTTAAGGATGGCAGGTGAGGTTAAGATTTTGACTTTATTAGTTTAGGATGCAAATATAAGTAAAAAAAAAAATAGTAGTAGTAGTAGTACAAGTTTTATTCATTAAAAAAAAAAAGGAAAATTGTATACAGAAGATGCAGATTTCATATATATGGTCTGAAAATTTTGTAGTTATTAGCGTTATTAATATAATTTTGAAAACAGGCGGAATTCTGGATTTGTCTTTTGCTGACTCTCTTTGGATGGCTACCTGGTATTGTCTATGCTATTTATGTCCTCACAAAGTGATCTATCATCTTCCTTCCCTATGGTAATTTTTCTCAAATTTCATCTCTTTCCAGTTTGCACCCCCCACCCCAACCCCACACAACCACCAATTCCCCCTGGTGAAAAAGGGTACAAGCTTTATTTAACTAAGATCTTACAGCTTGAAAGATTCTATCAGTTTGCTGAGAAGATATTCTAAAATTCATACAATATATTACTTTACTAGTATACAGAAAGAATAGTATCTAATTCCTTTTCTTTTTAATTTGTTTGACAGGATATTTGAAGGCCATTAGTAAATATATTAATATCCGCTAATGGAGTATCTAGCTTCTGCTTTCTTTATTCTTGGATGTTGTTTCTGTTTTTGTTTTTATTTGGTTAGTCTTCTCGTGTGTATTTCAATAGAGATATTTGGATAGATTGTTGATGAAGATATTTATCCTGTTTCAATGTCTTCATTACATTTGGGGTTGTAATGTAACTTCCATTCTGTATTTTAATTGGATATACAAATAATTGCTACAACTACATTATACTATGATAAACATGTGGCTTATGTTGATTGTGCCATAGCTGGCATCAGTCTATAAATTCACTCGCTAGTTTTGGCAGGTAGTGTACTTCAATAGACGTGTCCGATTTAATCCACAAACTTTCTGATAATTATCAACTTCATATTGTAATGAGGTCACTAATATTCTGCTTTTACAAAAAGAAAAGAAAAATGGGACAAAGTGCGCTCACAAATCACAATCATCATCAAACGCCAAAGCAGCAAATGACAATAGTGGTGCTTTTCTAGGATAATAATAATAAAGCCCTGACTATGACTAAATTCTTTACGTTCAACCAAATTACGCATCCAAGTCGGCAAATTTACTAACATTTGTCGGCAAGTGTCTCTAATTTAGGTGTATTTTCTTCAGCTTTAAGCATACAAACGCAACTTCGAGAACTGGTGACTGTTTGGAAATTGGTGACTGGCCAGAAGAAATAGAGAAGCAAATAAGTGTCTTAAACAAGTAATTTCCTCTATTATAATGGACAGTATTCTATGTCAAATCAAAAATGATATAATGGAGTTTGGGGCAATCAACTTGAACAAAACTAAATCCTAGTCAGACAGATTTAAAGCTATCACGCCCACTAAAATATCTCAATCACAGGTTAATCAAATGAAATATCCATGATCACAAGGAAAATTTTCAAAACCACAATGAACATGAAGGGAATGTTACAGACAGATTTAAAATGGGAATAACATGGAAAGAGGAAATACAAGAATCCGGAAATCATATCCCCAAACACCTCAAGATATTTTCAATTCACAAACATAATACAACCGAGATGATAACGAAATGCTGTCCCTATGCCAACTATGTCACGGTCCATGCCTATATGTGCCTGATAGCTCAGGGGCATGGACAAAGGACTGTCAAAAGGAATCCGGAACCAAAGTGTTGTTAAATTAAAAAATAAGAACGTTTCTATGTGTTTTAAAAAATGTAACATATGTATATATAACGCCACTTTATGTGGCGTTGTATACTAACGGTAACGGCTCCGTTATTATACAACGCCACAATAGGTAGCGTTGTGTATATGAGTTTATATACAATGCCACCTATTCAGGTGTTGTACAGTCTGCAACAGTACAACGCCTGAATATGTGGCGTTGTAGTACCTCTTGGCCTAAATTCTCCAGCATTTCTCATCACTCGGGCCTAAATTCTACAGCATTTCTCACCACCCCGAGCGAATTATAAGAACTTATTTATATTGCCCGCTAAGTGTCATATTAAATAGCAATTGCTTAAATAATTTAAGTGATTAGAACGTAGAGTAAATGGAAGTGTGGAATAAATAATTTCTACTATGTGTTTAGTTCATTTGTATGTTTTTTATTCTTATTAAGTTATGTTTGTGTTTGTGTTTGTGTTCTAATAATTTAAGTTTAAGTTAAATATTATGTATTAATAGACGAAATAATTAAATACTAAACAATAAACGAAATAATAAAATAAATGATGAACTAAAAAACGAAATAATAAAACAAATGATGAACTAAAAATTTAATATATATATTTAATTAAAAATTGTTTTTACAAAAAATATTATTTACAACATATACAAGATATAAAGTAACTATCTTGTATGTGTCCCGCAATGTGTGTGCTTCAAAGCAGTCGTCGGCCTCAGGCGCATCCCCGCCCGTCCAGGTACGCTATCAGGATCATCATCATCAAATTTCCTCCTAATAGCTAGATGTGGCTCAGGATGACATGCAGTAGTCGTGCTGTCAGGTCCAGCAGAATACTACATAATAAAGTAAAAATTAGTTTATAAAAGCACATAATAATTTATAATTAATAGTTTTATTATCTTACCATCATAGCGTCTGGATCCTGTATGTAGTCATCTGCCGCATCGTCAACTGAAGCCTGAACAAAGAGATTATTATAATGTAATAAATAAAATAAGTTATAGTTAAAAGAAATTTCATGTTCAGAAGTAATAAACTCATACCTGACCATGCGAAGAGCTCCCAAAACTCAGCCGACGACCACTGGATATATCCCTGGTCGGTGCACCCTCAGATGTGGTAGATGGGCCGGGGTAGTATGCACCCCAATCCGCTGCTTGAAAATCAGAGCCCGTGATCAATAATGGACCATGTGGGGTCATCTGTGAAGGGCCTGCAGTGTCGTATATACCAAGGCTGTAAGACGGAATGTCCGTCTCATCACCGGGAGCATCACCGGCCTCATCGGGAGCATCCTGCTGGACACCACGTCCTCGGGCAGCACGAGGTCGCCGGGCAGCACCTGGTCGTCTGGCAGCAGGTCGTCTGGCACCAGCAGGTCGTGGAATACCACGGCCTCGCTGGTATGTGGCTGGATCAACATAATTAGCCTCCTGTGCCAAGCGCTGATCCGATCTGGCACGCTCTAGTGTCTCGGCAGCCACTGCCATGAATCGACGACCATAATCTATAATGGCCGCTGGATCGTGCGCATAATCCTACATCTCCCGCCCCATACGGTGGACGGTATGCAATCCAATGGCCTGCACAAAAGTAAATAATGTTAAATAGGTTTAACTCACAACATTATATGTACATTATTAAATATAACATAAAACTTACCAGAGCCTCGTGTCTCCCGGCGTATGAGACGTACCGCCCATCTACCTGATGCACTGGGTTACCGACAAATAGACGGGACACTGTACGATACCATGCTAGATACCCTGCAATAGGATAGTGCTGTGGAGGTGGGATCAAATCACCTCGGCTATCCCAAATGCCCAGCTGAGTCTGGAGCCAGCCTAAAAAGGTGTCGTCCACTCTGCTACGATCATCCCTCTCATAATGTGTAGGATGCCATGAAGGATGAGGCGGTATAGGCTGCAGCATGCCAAACTGACGATAAACTCGCTCTGAGGCATGATGCTCCACTATATCTAGGCATGTGAGAGGGACGGAAGACCTCCAAATAGCCCGGCCTAGAGTACAGTATCCTGGGAGGGTAGCTAGCAACTCCTCACTATAGGGTGTCCAGATGAACTATCAAATAACAACACAAATGGTTAGTATTCGTAACACTAATTTAAACAATAATTGGTACGTTTAGTTAGATTTTTACCTGTGCATCCTCTAGGAAGTCTAACACATCCCTGACGGCTGGAAGATTATGATGGGTATCAAATCCCCGCGTATATCCACGCCGCATGACCCACCTGGCAGCTAAAGGAAGGTCTGGTAATGCGACGTCAGCTGGTATCAGTGGAAAAGGTGGGTTGAGCTGCACAAATCGCTCCCAAACCCAAATCTAACATAGAAAGTTGATGTATACTGTGAGATAAACTATTTTTAGGTAGATTTAACTAGGGGCAGATATTTTCATTGAATATGTTCTCACCTGTAGAAGGGGTAGGAAGCCGCAGATATCTCTCTGTGTGCCCATAGAAGCCCGACACATCTGCCTGTACAGGAATGCGAGGACAGCAGCACCCCAACTGTATGTAGTTGTATCCTCGAACTGTGTAATGTAGTGGAGAAACCGGAGGCTAACAAGATTACCCGAAGTGTTTGGGAATAAGACACCCCCAAATAAAAGGAGCAGCAACAACCTAGTGTAGTGACTCACAACCTCCTCCTCTGAGTCATCAGTAATATGAGGGTGGAGCTGCTCCAGACGGTGTCTAATAGGGGTTAACTGTACCCGACTGATCCCAGCCCTATGATCAACGGCCTTCGGCCTCAAACCTGTCGGCATCTCTAGCAAATCCCAATACATCTCGCGGGGGAAATGCCTCATGCGCGACGGAAAAAGAACAAGTAACCCATCGGCTGGCAGGCCGTATAAAACCTCTACGTCCTGCAACGTAA
The DNA here is from genome assembly GCA_032618575.1 of Nicotiana noctiflora. Classification (NCBI taxonomy): domain Eukaryota; kingdom Viridiplantae; phylum Streptophyta; class Magnoliopsida; order Solanales; family Solanaceae; genus Nicotiana; species Nicotiana noctiflora. The sequence continues at coordinate 12,464 of JASVEL010008770.1, read as the reverse complement.
TAGTGGCCTCGCCAATGGGAAGGTGGAAGGTGTGCGTCTCCGGTCACCACCGCTCAATGAGGGCTGTAATCAATGAGTAATCCAGCTGTATCCGGCCAATCCGAATAATCCTGTAGAATCCCATCACCTCCAAGTGATGGAGGACTCTAGGATGTAAATCTCGGGCACTAAGGAAATACCACAATATATCGATCCGCCGACCCCGGAGTGTGTCGGTCAATAATTGTCCGTCCCATATATACTCAGATCGGTGTTGCGGCTGTAAGGCCTAATAGCTCTAAGCTCCTAGGGCTAGGATGTATGGGCGCATCCATGTCGTCGACTGTAAAATTAAAAAATTTAATAACTTGTAAAAGTTACACATTTAATAATTTAATTGTATAAATTGCTCATAATAGCTATGTATTTTTTTTATAATTTAAAGTTATATTTTTAAATATTTTATTGTGTAAATTAAATATTTTTAAGCTCCCGGGCTCGATGTTTTTGAGCTCCCGTGTTCGATAATTTTTAATAACTTAATTTTAAGGTCCAGCGGCACCAAACTATTATTAATAGCTATGTGTATGCATATAATTATTAAATACATTTAGAATAATTAAATTGTCGAAATTAAATATTTTTGAGCTCCCGGGATCGATATTTTTGAGCTCCTGGATTCGATAATTTTTAATAACTTAATTTTAAGGCCCAACGACACCAAACTATTATTAATAGCTATGTTACGCATATAATTATAAAATACATTTAGAATAATTAAATTGTTTAAATTAAATATTTTTGAGCTCCCGGGCTCGATGTTTTTGAGCTCCCGGGTTTGATAATTTTTTAGCTCCCGGGTTCAATAATTTTTGAGCTCCCGGGTTCGATAATTTTTAATAACTTAATTTTGTGTATCAAAATTACAAGCTAAATACTACACATTAATTTTGTAGATTCGATAATTTTTAATAACTTAATTTTAAGGCCCAACGACACCAAACTATTATTAATGGTTATGTATCCCGGACTCGATAATTTTTAAGCTCCCGGGTTTGATAATTTTTTAGCACCCGGGTTCAATAATTTTTGAGCTCCCGGGTTCGATAATTTTTAATAACTTAATTTTGAGTATCAAAATTACAAGCTAAATAATACACATTACTACGCTACAAGGCTCTAAAATTTCCTATCCTAAAAAGAGTCTATGTTTTACTACGCTAAAAAGGTCTCTATTTTACAGCTAACAACTAATATAAATTACACAAATATGAATAAACAACTAAAATTTCTAACAAGTAATCTAAAATGTAAACTAGTTCGGAAAATAACATAAAATAACTAAAACTAACTAAAACTAAAACTAACAAGTAATATAACAAGTTCGGAAACTAACAAGTAATCTAACAAGTTCGGAAAATAACAAGTAATCTAAAATACAAACTAGTTCGGAAACTAAAAAATAGTAGTATAAACATACCTTTTTACGGATGAAATATATTAATATAAAGCTTCCAAATTCGTCTACCCACGAAGCCAATAGCGTAAAACTATAACGGGACTTATATGTATAACCCGGGGGGACCAAAATTTTTTATTTTTTTTTATTTCGGTCGGTTGGTCGCGGTGTGGAGAGAGGGGGGACCGACTGGTTTTTGATTTTGAAGAAGAAGAAGAAGTGTGAGGAAGAAGACGGGAGGAGGGTTTTTATAATAGGTTCAACGCCACCTACTATGGCGTTGTATATACTTTAAAGGTAGATGGCGTTGTACATAACGGACGTTATGTACAACGCCATCTACTATGGCATTGTATATACTTATGTTTTTTTTTTAACCTATTTTCGATACAAATTTTTAATTTAACAACACTTTGGTTCCGGATTCCTGTCAAAAGGCACTAATATGTTAAGGGTCCATTAATACTTGTTTTCAAATTTCATGTGGGCAGATATGGAGGAGAGGAAACTGTTGTAAAGGCAGCCTGACTAACAATGACAGGCAGCCCAGCGTCCAGTATGTCCTTTTCTTCTCAATCAATGGTTGGACATTGATGTATTGAAGACTCAGGATGGATGGCTCATACAACATCTGCACCACCTTCCAATGATAGAGTCCGGAACCGAAATAATAGTAAAATAAACAAAAAATACCAAAATAAACCAAAAAAAAAAAATTACGAAATTACACATTTCGCAGTATAAAACTGCAAAATGTACAAACGTCCGTTTGTACATTTCGCAGTTTTATACTGCGAAATGGATTAAAAAAAAATTTTTTTTTGAAAAATAGGCGTTAGTGTAAAAGAATAATAAATTTTTTTTTTTTTAAAATAAGGCATTTTGCAGTATTGTACTGCGAAATGCCCCCCCTTTGTTAATTCCGCAACTCCTTCTCCTCTCAATCTCTCAAACTCTCAATCTCAATCTCTCAAACTCTCTCCCAAATCGGCCACCCCTCAACTTCTCTCTAATTTTTTGCCAAAATTTTGATTTCGAAGTCCCACCCGTCCCCTTCAAGTGCAACACAAGTGGGGCCCACACGAAGATACTGTTGGACACGAATTCGGTAACAAAATTTCAGTTTTACAACTTTAATTTGAGGTATTTGAATTAATTTTATTTTATAAATTATTAGAAAATATGTTAATGTTGGTATATTTATTGTTTTAGTATTACTTTAATATGTTATTGTATATCAAGTTAGCGTAGAGCCTGTTAGCGTAGAGCGTTGTAGCGTAGAGTCTTATTAAATTTTAGCGTAGTCTTTTAGTATGAAAATATTAAAATTGAGATTTAGAATAATTAATCATTATTATGTGGTCCCGGGCCTCAAAAATCAAGCCCGGAACCTTTAAACAACCGCTATATTAAATTATACGTAATTTAATTAATTAAGTTAACAAAATTATGAAAATATTAAAATTGAGATTTAGAATAATTAATCATTATTATGTGGTCCCGGGCCTCAAAAATCAAGCCCGGAACCTTTAAACAACCGTTATATTAAATTATACGTAATTTAATTAATTAAGTTAACAAAATTATGAAAATATTAAAATTGAGATTTAGAATAATTAATCATTATTATGTGGTCACGGGCCTCAATAATCAAGTCCGGAACCTTTAAACAACCGTTATATTAAATTATACGTAATTTAATTAATTAAGTTAACAAAATTATGAAAATATTAAAATTGAGATTTAGAATAATTAATCATTATTATGTGGTCCCGGGCCTCAAAAATCAAGCCTCGAACCTTTAAACAACCGTTATATTAAATTATACGTAATTTAATTAATTAAGTTAACAAAATTATGAAAATATTAAAATTGAGATTTAGAATAATTAATCATTATTATGTGGTCCCGGCCTCAAAAATCAAGCCCGGAACCTTTAAACAACCGCTATATTAAATTATACGTAATTTAATTAATTAAGTTAACAAAATTATGAAAATATTAAAATTGAGATTTAGAATAATTAATCATTATTATGTGGTCCCGAGCCTCAATAATCAAGCCTGGAACCTTTAAACAACCGCTATATTAAATTATACGTAATTTAATTAATTAAGTTAACAAAATTATAAAAATATTAAAATTGAGATTTAGAATAATTAATCATTATTATGTGGTCCCGGGCCTCAAAAATCAAGCCTGGAACCTTTAAAAAACCGTTATATTAAATTATACGTAATTTAGTTAATTAAGTTAACAAAATTATGAAAATATTAAAATTGAGATTTAGAATAATTAATCATTATTATGTGGTCCCGGGCCTCAAAAATCAAGCCTGGAACCTTTAAACAACCGTTATATTAAATTATACGTAATTTAATTAATTAAGTTAACAAAATTATGAAAATATTAAAATTGAGATTTAGAATAATTAATTATTATTATGTGGTCCCGGGCCTCAAAAATCAAGCCTGGAACCTTTAAACAACCGCTATATTAAATTATACGTAATTTAATTAATTAAGTTAACAAAATTATGAAAATATTAAATTTTTCTATGTAATAATTAATTTTTCTTATTTATAGTACACGACATGGCATCTCGTCAACCTGCACACCCTGGACCTTTGGCAGCAGGATTATTAGTACTGCAGGGTGACCATAGATCTGAGTCTATTTGGGAGGGCCAGCTAGCTCTTCAGACTATACGCCCCAGGAGGCCGGACGATCCGTGGGAGTTTTTGGCGCAGCATCCCTTTCATCCACGAGTTGTACACCTTCTAGAGCAGACCGGCTTGTACAGCATATTTGAGCTGGGACGGATGCAGCTTGACTGGTCGCTCATCACAGCGTTGATAGAGCGGTGGCGACCAGAGACGCATACATTTCACCTGCCTACTGGAGAGGCTACGATCACTCTCCAGGATGTGCAGGTGCTGTATGGATTGCGCATTGAGGGCCGCGCATTGACACTGCCCCAGGAGTGGAGACGGATGACCCGCGCACAGCTGGCGGATGCGATGGGACGGATGACAGGTTTGCACCCGGAGGGCAACGTTGGTGGTTGTGGTCTCCAGCTATCCGTCATTAGAGCGTTCATGGAGGAGTTGCATCCACAGTTCACGCAGGAGACAGAGGAGCTGTGGATTATCCGTTTCACTCGGATGGCATTACTCATGCTATTTGTGTGTGTCTTGTTTCCCAACACGTCGGGGAACAAGATATCGATGCGGTTTCTCCAGCCTCTGGAGGATATGGAGCAGGTGCATCAGTACAGTTGGGCAGCTGCTGTTCTGGCGTATCTCTACAGGAGCATGTGCCGGGCTAGCATCGGTGCAGCTACTGATATTGGTGGTTTTTTGCCACTCCTGCAGGTGCAAAATACTTTCAAAATTAATTAAGCACAAATTATATATTGTGAAATGACTCATAATTTACATCAATATTTTTTCTTAGGTTTGGGCGTGGCAGCGTATCATGCCACTACAGCCACCTCTGCCGGCACAGGACTATCCGCCCCTCCCGCTAGCTGTGAGATGGATTCTCCGGCGGGGGAATTACCGAGGAGTGGATGTGCACCACAATCTCCCCCTTATTAGGGACCAGTTGGATATGTTGCATACTGGACAGGTAAACATCTACATAAAGTTGGTTGTTTTAAATGTAGTTGTACCTTGCATACTAATTTATTGTTATTCATTGTAGTTCATCTGGATGCCGTACACTGATGAGCTATGTCACACCTCCTTTTTACCGCACCCGCGAGGGCGCGAGAGAGTATAACAGGGAGTTTTTCCAATTAAAGGACAACCAAAACGGGATTCATTTATTGAGAGATTCGGAGTCGCCACTTGGGAGATTTATGGTGTCCCAAGTCACCGGTTTGAATCCCGAATCGAGGAAAGGTTTGACTCTATATTACGGTCCGCGAACCAGAAATCCGGATAAGGAATTCTGTTAACTCGGGAGAAGGTGTTAGGCATTCCCTAGTTCCGTGGTTCTAGCACGGTCGCTCAACTGTCGTATTTGGCTTATTTATCTAATTTATAACATGCTTTAACTTATGTGCAAATCTTAACTTTTAACCACTTTTAGTATTATTATTATTATTTTAATAAAAGAATTGCAACATTGTGGAAATGCGTCTCGAACCACGTCGCACCAGTACGCCCGTGATTTTCGATGCATTTCGACTTCGTTGAGATTTGGATTTGGGTCACATAAATGCGCACCCGAGTTTAAGGAGATAACATTATTAAATACGCGCCTAAAGATACTAACGCGTTATTGTTTTGGGAATGCCGTGAAATCCGTTAAACGGCACATCCCGGAAATCTAAGCATCTTTGTAAAAATTATCTATTGAGGGCCCCGCAATTTGCGTGTTATTTTGGCGAGGCTCGTCTCACTTATTATTTAAGAGGCAAACCCAAGGCAACTACAATTTTCTACTTTGCGAGGGTCGTGGGAGATTCACTAATGGCACGTCCCGATTTCTAAGGATTAAACTTAATTAAATTCATTAAAGACCATATTTCCTAAATGACTTTATCGGGACAGTTTCATCTACAATAATCCTAGATATTATAGATCAAAATTTATTAAACTTCTAAAAATATACACGAAAAAATCATTTTTGACAAACTAATTCAAAGAACCACTCCAACAACAATACGAAAACATAAAGAGGATTTAACCAATGCAGTAACTCTACATTATCCGAAATCAAGTATATGTGCAAGAAGAATCATGTCGCATTCAACGTGGTAAATAACAAGTGCACAATAACGGGTATAATATGTAAATTGATGCAAATAACATAACTAATCCAAGCAACACATACATATTTCATTCAAGCTTGACACAAATCAATACAATATGAAATGAACATTTAACAATACCATGTGTTTAATTGCAATATGAAACTAAAAATGTTTAGATGAGATAAAAATGAACCTGTGCAATTAATTGACTGCTTCTTTCAAAGTTCAAGCCAGGATGAACCTCTGACCGAAAAACTCGAACCTCGCCGGCAAGACCTCGAATCTGCCCGGAAAACTCGAACTAAACTTGGAAAGAAAAATTGATAAACTCCATGACGGGAATAGATTGGTTCGCTCAAGGAGTTTCGAAGGGTTCAGTGGTCGATGAAAGTTTGATGACTGGGATGCTTGGACGTGAGGCTGGTCGCAGATGGGGCTGCTGGCAGCTATGGCGTCGAGCTGGTTTGGTAGCGTCGCTGGTCGAAGTGAGGGAGCTGGTCGTTGCTGCTGGTTCGACGGACGATGGCTGAAGCTTGGGTGTTCGTCAATGGTGTATCGCGGCTGATGAGGTGAGGTAGACGAAGTGGACTGGTTAATGGATGGGTTGCTTGTTTATGGCTAGAGACGATAGTGAGGCTAAGCGGTGGAGGACAACGACAATAGTGCTCGACCTTGGTTGAGGGCGGCTGTCTCGGTCGTCAATGGCGCTGCCTAGCTCCTAGATCTCTCGAATGTTTGTGAAGAAGAAGATCGAGTTCATGGGGTGGCGGCTGGGGTATAGTTTAGCTAGGCTTTTCATTGTCTTTTTTTTTTTTTAGGTTATGGAGATTTGAGGTTTTTTCTACTGCTTCTTTTATCTCCAACTTGAAGAAGCACCCCCCCTCTCTTTTTACGTTCTTTTTCTTCTTCTTCTATCTATCCGTTTTCTTCTTTTGTTTTTGAATGGTGCTCCCCGTTTTTTTCTTGCTCTTTGGAGCTTTCTTTTTTGAGTCTTCTGGGGTCTCTTCTTTTTTGGTCTTCAAACGTGACCCAGCAGAAGACCCTCCTTCTTCTTTTTTGATCTTTTTTCTTTTTTTTTTTTTCCTCAGCCCCCCCTTTCCTGTCCTCTTTTTAAATTGTCTCCCATGCTCAATAGTAGTGGTGCCCCCCTTATTTTATTGTATTTCAAATATTCCAACAAAATAATGGGTCTTCTCATGTGGGGTTGGGTACCCAATAGTGATGGGTCTTCCTCGTGTTCTGTCCGTGTCCCCCATGTGTGTCCCCCACGTGTGGTGGACTCGGATTATTATGGGCTATGTCCGAAAATTATAAAACCGGGTGGTTTGGACCCGAATATTATTCTTCGCCCGGAACCGAGAATGAGAACACGGTGTTTACTAATTAATCACTACAAAATATTAAATAAAATTATTTTTGTAATTTTCGTTTTTAATAAAAGGATAAAAATATAAAGTACTATTTTTGTATTTTTTCAAGTTTTAAAATGACTACGAAACATTAATAAAACTATATTTTTGTTATTTTTTATTTTAAGGTAAAAATAAAGTAAAAGAGTCAAATTTAGCTAAAATAGCTATATTAAACTAAACTAAATATTTTACGCTAAAAATATAAAAAAAATCTCGGGGAGGGTCAAAAATCACGTGTTTACAGCTGCCCCTCTTTGACTGAAAACACAAAGAGTTTTCAGACAAAGAACGACTAGACAAGTGTTTTTGACCCGACCCTTATCCGGAGGGACTAAACTAAAAGAAGAGGAATGTGACCGAGCCCTGGTATCTGAGCTGCCTACATATCCTTGGCTATAAAGGAATCAGGCCACGTGTAGTTCGAAGTGAGTAAGGATATGGAGTAACCGAGGTGGAGAGCCGGTCGAGGTGCCGTTTCGCCGAGGTTCCGTTCCGTCGAGGTTCCGGTCCGTGGTCCTGCTATTACATCAAGAATCAAAACATGAGAAAGACTAACTAAGCCTATCAGCTACTAGTTACAAATTCATATCTATAAGTCTTCTGAAGCTTGATCTTGAGTATTGGTTGGTGCTTCATGCAGACTCTAAATTTGAACCTTGATACTTGCTAGTTGCAGGTGCTGCTTTTCGGATCAAGACCAGGTATGGAGTGCTCGTGACCTCGGCCATGTCTTGAGCACACCATATCTTTCCTCAACTTTTGCACTTGGATTAACTCCTTGCCTTTTTCATTGTGACTAACTTCTGTTGATCATCTCGGACTGTTGACTCGCATTCTGGTCGCAAGCTTCTTTTGTTGCTAACTTGCATTGCACTCCGAAGTGAATTCCCTTACTTGTGATCTTCGAGCTATTCTCCTTCGAAGTCTGAATCTATCTTTTCTTATCCTTGTTGCCTTCCTTCTGATTCATGCTGGGGATTTCCGTTACACTCTGTCATTTTTCGATTGTTCACTACCCTTATCAAATCTTGGAAACTGAGACGCCGTTCTGCTTTTCTGGCGGGCTTCCGACTTTAACGACAAACTCTAATCATAAATCGCCATTCCATTCTTCAGGCGGGCTCCCTGACTTCAATAACATCCTTTGAAAATAAATCGCCACTCCATTCTTCAGGCGGGCTCCTGACTTCAACAACATCTTTTGAAAATAAATCGCCACTCCATTCTTCAGGCGGGCTCCTGACTTCAACAACAACTCTGAAAATAAAACGCCATTCCTCTCTTCAGAGGCGGGCTCCCTGACTTCAACATCTTTTGAAAATAAATCGCCATTCCTCTCTTCAGGCGGGCTCCTGACTTCAACATCAACTTAGAAAATAAAACGCCATTCCTCTCTTCAGGCGGGCTCCTGACTTCAACATCTTTTGAAAATAAATCGCCATTCCTCTCTTCAGGCGGGCTCCTGACTTCAATCATCAACTCGGAAAATAAAACGCCATTCCTCTCTTCAGGCGGGCTCCTGACTTCAACATCTTTTGAAAATAAATCGCCATTCCTCTCTTCAGGCGGGCTCCTGACTTCAATCATCAACTCTGAAAATAAAACGCCATTCCTCTCTTCAGGCGGGCTCCTGACTTCAACAACATTTGGAAAATAAAACGCCATTCCTCTCTTCAGGCGGGCTCCTGACTTCAACATCTTTTGAAAATAAATCGCCATTCCTCTCTTCAAGCGGGCTCCTGACTTCAATCATCAACTCTGAAAATTAAACGCCATTCCTCTCTTCGGGCGGGCTCCTGACTTCAACAATATCTTTTGAAAATAAATCGCCATTCCTCTCTTCAAGCGGGCTCCTGACTTCAACATCTTTTGAAAATAAATTGCCATTCATCTCTTCAGGCGGGCTCCGACTTCAATCATCAACTCGGAAAATTAAACGCCATTCCTCTCTTCAGGCGGGCTCCCGACTTCAACAACATCTTTTGAAAAATAAATCGCCATTCCTCTCTTCGGGCGGGCTCCCGACTTCAATCATCAACTCGGAAAATTAAACGCCATTCCTCTCTTCAGGCGGGCTTCTGACTTCAACAACATCTTTTGAAAAACAAAAATCGCCATTCCTCTCTTCAGGCGGGCTCCTGACTTCAACATCTTTTGAAAATAAATCGCCATTCCTCTCTTCAGGCGGGCTCCTGACTTCAATCATCAACTCGGAAAATAAAACGCCATTCCTCTCTTCAGGCGGGCTCCTGACTTCAACATCTTTTGAAAATAAATCGCCATTCCTCTCTTCAGGCGGGCTCCTGACTTCAACATCTTTTGAAAATAAATCGCCATTCCTCTCTTCAGGGCGGGCTCCTGACTTCAATCATCAACTCGGAAAATAAAACGCCATTCCTCTCTTCAGGCGGGCTCCTGACTTCAACATCTTTTGAAAATAAATCGCCATTCCTCTCTTCAGGCGGGCTCCCGACTTCAACATCTTTTGAAAATAAATCGCCATTCCTCTCTTCAAGCGGGCTCTTGACTTCAACACCATCTTTTGAAAATAAGTCGCCATTCCTCTCTTCAGGCGGGCTCCCGACTTCAACAACATCTTTTGAAAATAAATCGCCATTCCTCTCTTCAGCGGGGCTCCCGACTTCAACATCTTTTGAAAATAAATCGCCATTCCTCTCTTCAGCGGGCTCCCGACTTCAATCATCAACTCGGAAAATTAAACGCCATTCCTCTCTTCAGCCGGCTCCCGACTTCAACAACATCTTTTGAAAAATAAATCGCCATTCCTCTCTTCGGGCGGGCTCCCGACTTCAATCATCAACTCGGAAAATTAAACGCCATTCCTCTCTTCAGAGGGCTCCCGACTTCAACAACATCTTTTGAAAAATAAATCGCCATTCCTTTGCTTCTTGTACCATTTTATTATTGCTGCATCGACTCTTGAACCATCATTTCTCCTAAATTACCTTGTTTCGGAACTGCTTTCCTTCTGGGTCGTGTTGCTTTTCCTCCTGACTGCTGGGGATATCTTTAGAACTGTTTACTTGCCTGGTGAGGATAATGCTGCTGGGAAAATTTTCCTTCATTCCCTCCTTTCCTTTGACTCATGCGCTTGAATTTGCGCTGGGATCTCTTGTTGTAACCCTCTGCTTTATGTTGGGTTACTGGTTTCAAGACCTGCAATGTAAAGACTGAAGACTTGCCTTTTGTTATACAGGTAGGTGCCTGCTTTTAGTAGCAAAAAATGCATGTTGGGAATAATTTACAAAATATGCATAGGACAATGTAAAAAATAAAAATGTAAAATATCCTATTCGAGGGCGGATATTCCCATCGTATTCTATTCGAGGGCGAATACTCCCATCGTATTCTATTCGAGGGCGAATACTCCCATTGTATTCTATTCGAGGGCGAATACTCCCATTGTATTCTATTCGAGGGCGAATACTCCCATCGTATTCTATTCGAGGGCGAATACTCCCATCGTATCCTATTCGAGGGCGAATACTCCCATTGTATCCTATTCGAGGGCGGATACTCCCATTGTATTCTATTCGAGGGCGAATACTCCCATTGTATTCTATTCGAGGGCGAATACTCCCATTGTATTCTATTCGAGGGCGAATACTCCCATTGTATCAATGTATGAAAGTGAACAAACCTGAGACGTCCTGTTCGAAGGTGGACAAACCTGAAACATCCTATTTGAAGGTGGACAAACCTGACATGTCATCTTGACTTGCCTTCCTCGTTTCTCCGAGAAAATTTTCAACAACGGCAGAAAATTTTCTGCCCCAGTATTGGTGTTCTTCCTTCTGGCATGACTTTCCGCTGTCAATAGCACTTACTTTCCCTGTTTCAAATCAAAGAAAATTTGTTAGTTCAAAACATTGTGAGCGGTTGTGCCGCTCATGTGGTGGGTTTTTTTTCTTTTCTCCTTTCCCTCGCTCGGGGTTCCCAAAACTTGTCGGGGAATGATTTCATTTGCTGGAGATGATATTCCTGCTGGGGATGGGTTTTTCCATTTATCCCTTCCCCGTTCTGTGTTTCTCAACTTGCTGGGGGTTATTTTGTTGAAGATGAGATTTCCTTTCTTCCTTTACCACTCTGTGTTGTCCGACCACCTCGGAACTTGCTGAAGATAACACTGCCGGTAGATTTTCATTTCCTCAAAATTGGTGTTTCACTCTTCTTGAAGGTTGTTGAGGATGACACTAGTTCGAAGACCATTTCCCTTAAGACTTTCCTTCTTCCCCAAGTGGGTATTGACTTCCGGAAAATTTTCAAACTGAAAAGAAAATTTTCTGCCCCAGTTTAATAATCTTCTTCGCACCCTACTTCTCTGTCGTCAATGGCATTTCCTTGCTTTGCATAATAATTGGAAAGTTGGTGGCAAGTTTTGAAGTCATTTCTCACTTGTTCTGACTAGACAGACTTTGATGGGGAATTCTCGATAAAAATGAGAAAGATAAAAAGAAACAAAATAGAAGACAAAGGAAAAAGAAAATGACTCTCTAGCAAGAAATATCTATAAAAACTTATCAAACGCGAATACCAACTCTACTGCTCATGACATGCACATATGGCCTATCCTTCGTCGTTAATTGCCTTTCACGATTTCTGTCTCGTGATTTCCATCTGATTATCACCTTTATTCGACTTGTAGTGTCCGAAGGGTTTTCACTTTCAAGCCTCTCTCATTTTGATTTTCTCTCAGCTTTCGTCGTCTTATGGTGCCTGTGAAGGTTTTCACCGATAAGACTCTCTCATTTGTATCACTTTTAGCTGGGGATTGGGGTGTCACCGCCAAGACTCTCTCGTATTTCCTTTCTGCTGAGAATCAGCATCTTTT
>JASVEL010008769.1:0-109881 GCA_032618575.1 Nicotiana noctiflora | reverse complement strand
TCGGCACCTTGCATGAACATGTTAGATGCTGATGTGCTGTGGTCGACGGAAGCGGGAATTGAAGACGTAGATGTACTCCGGTTGTAGCTGCCTCTTGTTCATATTAGGCTTTATTTATTAGAAATTTTTTTTATGTATATTTCGAACAGATGATGAATTTATTCCATTCTAGCTTTGCAAATTCTAATCTTAGAAGCTTATGATTTGTACAAACAGTCCTTGTGAAATATATAAGATTCAAATATTTGATTTTACTTAATTGTCTTATTAAATTTCACTGGAACTGGATAACTGATAACTAGCTTACCTAGCCGGTTGGGTTAGGTTCCATCACGACTAGTTGGATTTTGGGTCATGACACGCTGTGTACAACAACATATGGTTGTTCTATTGAAAGATCATGTTCTTTTGATTCTTTATTTTATTGAAAAGACGTCTTAACCTTTGAAGAAATTAGGAGACATTTGACCTTTGGCTTTTTGAGAAAACAAATAGTTACCTAAATCTTAACTCATATTAAACGTTAAGTCGTTCGATTATAAAAAGGGTTCTTTTGTGGTGAAAAAATCAAGTAGAAAAGTTTTAAGAATTCCTCTCCCAATAAAACATGTCATCTCACACAATTTTCCTCTAATTTATATAACAATGTTTTCGAATTGTTTGAGATACTTGGATTTCAAGTAACCTCGATGAAGCAAATTTTATGATCAAAATAATCAGGTGTCATGCGGAAGCTAGTAAAGTAAACTTTGAACGACGATAAATCAGATAACAAAAGAGAAATATATCTAAAGAGACACAAATATTTGACTTGGTTCGGTAAATTGACCTACATCTACGAATAGAGATGAGCAATCCACTTTATAAAAGAGTATAAAATATCTAGAAAATAACTTTACGAAAAGACATATACAAGTGTCACACTAAAACTTGTCCAGAAAAGTCATTTCCCTAAACAAGACTCTCAAACCCCATATGGCTACATTGTGGATATTACTTAATGAGAATGAAGTATCCTCAATTTATGGAAGTTCAGTCATTTTCCTCCAAGAAAAGGGACTAGCAAAATATGAGAGATATATAATTTACTATAAAAGAAGGAAAACCCAAATATGTTAAATATATTGCTCTTTTCTTCAAAGAATAGGAAGAGTAAATATGGCAAGAAAATTAGGACAAACACATAATGAGCAATGCATATCCGTTAATCAGTTTGGTTTCATATCGGTCCGCTCTATTATAGAAGCTATTCACCTTGTCAGGAGATTGGTGGAACCATTTAGGGATAATAAGAAGGACCCGCACATGGTGCTTATCATCTTGGAGAAGGCGTACGACAAGGTCCCAAGGGAGGTGCTATGGAGGTGCCTGGAGGCGAATAGTGTGCCAGAAGCCTATATCGGAATGATCAAGGACATGTACGATAGTGCTAAAACTAGGTGGTGACTCAGACCATTTCTCGATGGTTATGGTGCTTCATCAAGGATCTGCGCTTAGCCCTCTCTTATTTGCTTTGGTGATGCATTCTCTAACACGCCATATTAAAGGGGATGTGCCATGCTATTTGCAGATGACATAGTCTAGACACACGAGACGAGGGTCAGTGTTAACGAGAGGTTGGAGGTCTGGAGACAAATTCTTGAGTCTAAGGGTCTCAAACTAAGCAGGTCTAAGATAGAATACCTAGAGTACAAGTTCAGTGTCGAGCCGAGCAAGGTGGGCAGGAACGTGAAGCTTGGATCTCAGGTCATCGCCAAGAGGGACAGTTTTCGAATCTTGGATCGGTGATTTAGGGGGACAGAGAGATTGACGGGGATGTCACCCACCGCATAGGGGTGAGGTGGTCGAAATAGAGGCTTGCATCAGGAGTCTTGTGTGATAAAAAAGTGCCACAGAAACTTAAGGGGAAGTTTTATAGAACTTTGGTTTGACCTGCCATGATGTATGGGGCAGAGTGCTGGCCGGTGAAAAATTCTCATGATCGCAGAATGATGGTTGCGGAGATGAGGACGATCAGGTGGATGCGCGGGCTCACCAGGTTGGATAAGATTAGGAATAAAGTTATTCGAGAAAAGGTAGGGATGGCCCCGTTGGATGAGAAGATGCAAAAAACGAGCCTTAGGTGGTTCAGGCATGTGTGGAGGAGGAGCCTCGATGCCCTGGTGAGGTGTTGTGAGGGGCTGGCAATGGTTGGTATGAGTCGAGGGAGAGGGAGGCCCAATAGGTATTGGGAAGAGGTAATGAGGGAGGACATTGCTAGAATGCGGATTTCGGAGGTCATGACCCTTGATAGGAGAATCTGGAGGTCTAGTATCAGGGTTATCAGATAGGGGCCCCTAGTATCTTTCACGCGTCTTTTCCGGTCTGGGGGTTAGCCCTCTGTAGATGATTTGTGTATTACTTTATGTTTTGAGATTATTGCATTCCATTTTATTTATGATTTATGGTTTATATTTTGATAATTATCTATGTGATTTTTCATAGAGTTACTAATGCTCTCATATTTTTACTTTTTATTTTTACTTTTATTTTTATTTTTTTTTTCCTGAGCCGATGGTCAATTAGAAATAGTCTCTATGTCCTTCAACGTAGGGGTAAGGCCTGACAATGCCTCGTTCTAGGATACCCTTTCACAGTTGGAATATTCAAATAATAGAAAATTGTAGATCTGTCATTAATTGCATAATAATGTGGATGTTAAAAGCTATATTTCAACATTGCGTTCACACTGCTGTCACAAAAAATGAAACAGCACATGGAGTAATATGTACGGTGCTACAAATGAAAAGGAAAATCACATGCACAACTAATTAATCAAATTGTCACGTGACCTTGTCCACCAAGCTTGCGAAATAAAAACTTAACAAGTGGTTAGTTCATTTAATTGAATCACGTGCGAAGTGAGATTACGAATAGGAATATATTTAAAAAATGCTAATTTGGTATTGATTAAGTAATATAAATATGGAGTAGTATGTTTGCAATAAGATGACTTGATGATTATGGAGATTACACACGCACACATATACATACAAAAATAAATTTATTTTTTGTATAATTAACAAGTAAAAGTGAACAGAGATAATGCCTTCAAAGAATTTCCAAAATTATCTACCATGGTTGCGATAAGCTTCAGTGGAAGAAGAATGTAAAAATAGTGTGTAATAGCCACTAATGAAATGTGTCTTTTATTTTTTTCTACTAATTATAATGCTCAGCAAAAATAGCCACCCCTAATAAAGAAAAAAATGTTTTACCTTTCATTCTTATGCCAAAAGGCCCAAAACCATTGTTTTTCATTCATAAGAGGGAAATTACGGATATTTGAGAGAGGGGCTTTTCGTGTGTTCTCTGCTACTCTATCATCCTCACATGCAAAGGATTTTCGATTAATCTTTCTCGTTCTTCAACTTCTGTGTTATCATCTCTAAATCGATCGATCTACTGGTAATATTTTTTTTAAATGTATTTTTGTTTTTCTATATGTGTAATTATGTTCAATGCCATGTAAAGTATGTGTGAAACTACAAAAATGATCATTATAAGTTGATTCCATGTCGGACAAGACATATTTTTTTGATGCTGTTATTCGGAAATTTTTGGTGTTGAAATGTGTAATGTATTTGTGATTGATTCAATATATTTGATTATGTAAGGATATTTCATAAAAGTAGTTGTATAAATTCATAAGCTTGTTGTGTTTCTGAATTTTTAGTTAACTGTGTTCATTAAAGATAAGATCAAACGACATTAACTTTTGAAGTTGGAACTCAAAGTTAAGTACTGAGTGTCCTTAACTTTTGAACTTAAAACTTGAAGTTAAGGACTAATTATCCATAACTTTGAAACTTGGAAGTTGAATCTCAGTACCAAGTGTCCTTTACATTTCAACTTCAAACTATACGTTAAGGACTTCATGTCCTCAACTTTTTAACTTTAAACTTGAAGTTGAGGACCTAGTGTCCGCACACTTTTGAACTTGAAACAATAAGTTAAGACATGCCTATTGTTACCTCTTTAACTTGTAACACTATGTTAAGGACTAATTCTCCTTTACTTTTGAATTTGGAATTCAAAGTTAAGGACTAATTCTCCTTAACTTTTAAACTTGACTTTTGAACTACAAATTTAACGTTTAAGACCTATTGTCCTTAACTTTTCAAATTTAATGTCCTTTGCCTTTGAACTTTAGGACCAAGTGTCCTTTGCTTTTGAACTTTAGGACCAACTTAACTGTCCATAACTTTTGATTTTGGAATTCAAAGTTAAGGACAAACAGTCCTTAAATTCTGAACTTGAAACTATAAGTTAAGGACCTCATGTCCTTAACGTTTAAACTTGATACTAAGGATAGACAATGCTTAAGTTTTGAACTTGAACCTCAAACTTTGGGACCAATTATCCTTTCCTTTTGAACTTCTAATTCAAATTTAAGGACTGCATGTCCTTAATTCATAATGAAAGGCTAAGTTCAGGACTAACTTTTAAATTTCATATTTTCAAAATTATCAGGGGACAAAATAATGTATATGCTGATAATAATGGTGTGAGGAAAAATCCCAACAAATTGTATCATAAAAACTCAGTAGCAAAATGTTCTTCCTTGAGTTTTCAGATAGCAGTTTGTACTTGATGATAAGGTTAGATAATTCACAGGGCATTTATTTTTATTTTTCTTAATTTATCTTTTTTAATTATTTTATGACTAATGGATTTGTTTTATTTTTTACCTTTTTATGAAGCATATTGACATTGCCCTATATTATCTGAGAAAGAAGGAATGCTACCGCCTCGCGATCTTCCTTTTCGTTGCACAATTGCTGATACTATATTTGATAACTATATGGTGCTTGTGTATAAAGATTTCAGTGAAGATGCTAGTGATGACTTTTGGTGTGCTGGTGACAATCAGTTGTTTCTGACACATATGTGTAGGGGACAACCGTAGACATGGAATTGCTTGGACAGAAGTTGACAAAATCTTTTTTCCATGTCGTCTTCCTTCTGAAGATGATAATGATGTGACACACTTTCTTCTGGGGGTATTGGACTTGAATCAGAAAAAGATTGATGTATACGATTCCATATACAATGTGCCATATGAGGAAGGATTGAATCACATGGAAATATATGCACACATGATCCCCCACTTGCTAAAGTTCGCACAGTTTGACAAATATCACAAGTCTTTTGGTAGTGTCTTCAACAAATTTGATATTCAATGGCAAAGATAACCACATCAAATTGGATCGTATGTGTTGTTATTTCTTATATTTTTTGTATGTACTTTAGATTTATTGTTTAGTTCACTGCATATCTTACATTTCTATTAGGACTGATTGTGGTGTATTCCTAGTCAAATATGTTGCGTTGCTTATCATTGGAAAGGATGTGGAGCAATTCAAACCCGAAGACATAAAAGACTTTAAAAAGAAATTGCTGCAAATCACTGGGTACATGGTGAATGGAAAAGAAATTCTGGTTATGATACTCCACCGCAAAATGTTGGCGATGATTATGAGAGTGAAAATGAAACTTGCTATCCAATGGATTTGTAGTTTAGTTTTAAAGAAAGTTGTGGATGATCTTTTGTAAAAAATTACTATAAAAGATACATGTGAATTCTGAAAGTTTAAAAAACTTCTGAAATATTCTATGAATTCCTAAAAAGGCACTTATATTTTGTTGGCATAGTGTAATTTTATGTCAGAGCTATGCAAAATTAAAATTTCAGAAGTTATATGAATGCATCATGTCATTATTTTCTTTGTTTTTTCTGAAGTGTGGATTTGCCCATTGAGTTTGTTAGTATTAGTTCATGACTAATGTAAGTGAACTTCAAACTCAATCTTTAATGATCAAATGTCCTAAACTTTTGAATGTGTAAGTCAAACTTAAGTATTGGTTGTCCTTAATTTTTGAACATGTATTTAAAACTTAAGGACTCATGTCCTTAACCTTTGAACTTTGAATTCAAACTTAAGGACTGCCTATCCTTATCTTTCGAACGTAATTCTAACTTAAAGACTTCATGTTCATAACTTATTAACCAACAAGTCAAACTTAAGAACTATTGTCCTTAACTAACTTAAAACTCAAAGTTAAGGACTTCATGTCTATAACTTTTTAACCAACAAGTCAAACTTAAGGACCGTTGTCCTTAACTTTTAAACATAAAACTCAAAGTTAAGGAGAGAGAGTCCTTAAGTTTTAAACTTGAAACTATAAGTTAAGAACTTCATGTCCTTAAATTTTTATTTGAAATCAAATTTAAGGACATGAGTCCTTATGCTTTCAACATTAAACTATAAGTTAAGGACTTCCTGTCTATAACTTTTTAACCAACAAGTCAAACTTAAGGTCTGTTGTCCTTAACTTTTGAACTTAAAACTCAAAGTTGAGGACAGACAGTTCTTAAGTTTTAAACATGAAATTATAAGTTAAACACTTACTGTCCTTATCTTTTAATCTTTGAAATCAAAATTAAGGACATGAGTCCTTAAGTTTTTAACGTTGAACTATAAGTTAAGGACTTATTGTCCATAACATTTTAACCAACAAGTCAAACTTAAGGACTGTTGTCCTTAACTTTTGAACTTAAAACTCAAAGTTAAGGACATACAATCCTTAAGTTTTAAACTTGAAACTGTAAGTTAACTTCTAATCTTTGAAATCAATTTTAAGGACAGTCTGTCATTATGTGTTGAAATTGCAAGTCTAACTTACGGATTCATGTCCTTAGCTTTTAATCATTAAAGTCAAAAGAAAACAAAAACAAGTTAAGAAGAAAGAATTTTTGAAAATTCAGACATCTTCTCAAATAAGAATACTCCAAATGTAACCAATTTGTAGCAAAAACTTAAAAGAGTCGATAAACATAAGTGGATATATCTACTCTTCTCTATGCTTTCTTTAAAATGAATGGAGAGCCAAAGAATATATACAAGATGTTCTATAACGACCAATTCTTCATCAAAGACCACATTTGAATGTTATTTTTGATGAATCGGTAGCAGGAATATACCTTTTCTTTTGCCTTCTACCTGGTAACACTTTAAAATCTGGAGGTTTAACAATTTGTGACTTAACACTCTTTGGTACAATCCAAGAATCTGTATATCCTACATGATGTATTTGTCTTTCATATATTTTCAGGCAAGATTCCTTTAAGTACCAGTGGGAATAAAAGTTGGACTTCTTGATGTTTCTCTTCTCAATAGTTGCAATTGCATGTATGCATGGTAATTCATCAAATTGAAACTGAAAACAATAACATGTCCTTTTGTTTAAGTCCACCAAGAAAGTTATTGCCACGACCCCAACCCAGTCATGATGGCGCTCAACACACTACTAGGCAAACCCGACACAATTTCTCCAATTATCTTAACAAGTAAAGATAAAGCTATTTAATTCAAAGTTTGAAATACTGATAAAAATATGGAAAAATCTGGCAAAATACGAAAACAGCCCAACTAGGACCCGGTGTCACGACCATGAGCCTCTAATGATAGAATAACATCCTACTACAAGTTTGTCTAGCACTAATAATGCAGAAATAAAGGATAAAGATAGATGGGAGAATCCTTGGCTGCGAACACCGTGCAGCTACCTTGAATACTCCCGGAAGGAATCTCTGATTCAACTAGAATCACTCTGCCTGAGCAGAATGACCTAGATCTGCACACGTGGTGCAGGGAGTCAAGTGAGTACTTCCAACTCAATGGTGATAAAAGTGAATAACACTGAAAGTATAAAATCCCGAAAGGGCACAAATAATGGCCAGCCCCTTATCCCGCTTTTGCGGATATGCCAGCCCCTTACCCAGACCAATTTTGCGATCGGCCAGCCGCATCTGCGGAACCGCTTTTGCGGTCCTTTTTTTCGCAGATACGGAAATACCAGGAGCCTTAAACACAAACCTATTGCCAAACTGAAAAATTTTCGTTTAGCCTTTCGAAATCACCTCGAGGTCCCCCAGGATCTCAACCAAAAGCACAAATACATCCAAAAACCTTATACAAACTAGTTCCAATCACCAAAACACGTAAAAAAACACTAAAACCAATAAAATACATTGGATTCAAGCCTAATTTTCATTAAAACTTCTGAAATGCACATTAAACAAAAACCCGACCAACCAACGTGTGAATGACCTAAAAATATGCAGACATATTAAATATCACCTAACGAAGTTACTGCAACTCTCAGAATTCCATTATGTCCCTCAGATCAAAATCTGACATACCAACCAGAATCTGTCAAAATTCAAACTTCGCCAATTCAAGCCTAATTCTAGAACAGACCTCCAAATTCAATTCCGATCGCACTCCTAAGTCACAAATCATCCCCCAAAGCTAACCGAATCACCGGTATTCACATACAAGCCCTCTAACCATATAGTCAACTTCCGGTTGATTTTTCTAAAACAAGCTTCCTTCTAAGAGGCTATGTGCCTTATTTTCAAGAAAAATCAATTCAATTACACCCGATCGACTCTAATACTGATATTGAGACATGAAGAAACACAATATGGGGAAACTGGGCGATAAATCACATGACGACGGGCCGGGTCATCACATCCTCCCTAACTAAAACAAACACTCATCCTCTAGCGGGTCAAGAAACATACCTGGAGTCTCAAACAAGTGAGGATATATGCTCCGCATCTCCTGCTCGGTGTCCTAAGTGGCCTCATCCACTGGTCAAACTATCCACTGCACCATCACTGAAGCTATGTCCTTGGACCTCAACTTTCGAACCTGTCGACCTCAAATAGTCACTGGCTCCACATGATATGTAAAATCATCATCCAGCTACACTGTACTAAAGTCCAACACATGGGATGGTCCCCAACATACTTTCGGAGCATAGACACATGGAATAACAGATGCACACTAGACAAACTGGGTGGCAAGGCTAACTCATATGCCACCTTTCCAATCCTCCTGAGTATCTCAAAAAGGCCAATGAACCTAAGACTCAACTTCCCTTTCTTCTCGAACTGCATAACACCCTTCATGGGCAAGACCTTCAACAAGACCTTCTTGCCTACCATATATGACACCTCACAAACCTTCCGGCTCGCATAACTCTTCTGGCGCAATTGTGCCGTGCGAAGCCTCTCCTGGATCAACTTCACCCTCTCCAAGGCATCCTGAACCATCTCAGTCCCTAATAATCTATTCTCACCAAGATCGAACCATCCCACAGGGGATCTACACTGTCTACCATACAACGCCTCATACGGGGCCATCTGAATACTCGAGTGATAATTATTGTTGTAGGAAAACTCTACAAGTGGAAAAAACTCATCCCATAAACCTTCGAAATCGATAACATAGGAATGTAACATATCCTTCAAGATCTGAATAGTGCGCTTAGACGATCCATCCATTTGAGGATGGAATGTTGTGCTCAACTCTACCTGCGTACCCAGCTCCCACCACTACTGGAAAACAAATCTATTGCCACAGCTGGAAAACCGTTGCAACAGAGAGGTAAACCGTTGCCATAGAGCTGTTGTAACGGTTCAGTTACCGTTAATACGCTGTCGTGCTAGTAGATCTAGAGTAACGGTTCTTGCAACGGTTACCAAAACCGTTGCTTGAGGTATATCTATAGCAACGGTTGTTCCTGTGTCTGAAGCAACAAATATTTCCTTCCTGTTGTGACGGTTAACAACCGTCGCCATAGAGTTTATAACAACGGTTGGCAACCGTTACCATATAAGTTGTTGCAACGGTTATGTAAGCTATTGCAACGTTTATTTACAAATATTCTAACCGTTTCATTACTCTACTGTAACGGTTTTATTTCTTTTGCAACGGTTTTAACTACCTATTGTATCGGTTTGTCGCATATTTTAGAACAATTTTTAAGTCCTATTGGAATGGGTTTAAGACCTATTAGAACGGTTCTTGTAGAGCATTTTGGAAAAATTTATCAGACCTGTTGGAACGGTTTGCAACCCTTATTGGGATGGTTCTAACGGACAATTAAGCCCCCTGTAAATGAACATTTAGATATAAACAAATTTATAATAACCTGAAATTTACATAAATAAAAAGATAAAACACTTCATAATTTACATTGTCTCCTTAAACAAAAATATTTTAACCCAATATCACATAAGTTTTACATTTCAACATTTCAAGAGTTAGAGTAAGTTTTAAACGTTGATAACAAAAGATTTCTAAAACATGGACAACAATTCAAAGTTCTTAAGTAAGGTCTAGATCTTCACAATCTCCATCTTCCCTTTCTTCAATTGCTCCACCTACAAAAGAGGATAAATAAAGTCATTATCCTTCAAGAGTTGGTAATAATTGTCACATAGTTTAGGGGGGTACTAAGGTATTTTCCCTTATAAGAAAGGGTATGGTCCATAAACAATGCATAAAGCACAAAGTTTTCAAATGTACTAGAATGTGTCATATGAAACAGATGCAAAGCCTAAAGGGTTACAACAAATGTGAAAGCTACAAGCTCATCAAATACCTAGAAAGAAATGCCATTTCCTACCCGACATTCGGATAGTTCTTTAAGTCCAAATCTTAATGAGGTGGAACGCAGTCATCAAGCAGTTATGTGACGACCCAAAGGGTCATCACTTATTTTATTAATAATTTCGAGCTTCTGAGGCCTTGTAAACCTCATTCTATGTTGCCTCGATTTACGTGCACGATCCGAGCATGTAGCCGGAAAGATTTTGTGATAGAAAATATGAATTTTATGAGAAATGTGGATAAAAATGATATTAATATTGATATGGTTGACTTCGGTCAACATTTTCGGTAAACGGATCCGGACCCGAGATTGGATGGTCCCGAGAGGTCCGTAGGAAAATATGGGACTTGGACATGTGTCCGGAGTCGAATTCTGAGGCCTAGAGCCCAAGTTATGAATTTTTATGTGAAATTGTTTTTGATACAATTATTAAAGGAAATAAATTGATAGACATTGGTATCGGGCTCGTATTTTGGTTCCGACGCCCGGTACAAGTCTTAAATATTATATATGTGATTTCCTGTAAAGTTTGGTGACATTTGGATGTCGTTTGAGATGTTTTGGACCTTGAGTTCCAAGTTAAGAAGTTTTGAAAATCAAAACTATGAAAACCATGAGTTTGGGGCTTGATTTGATTGAAACGAAGTGATATTGGCGATATGATCGCACGAACAAGTCCATAATGTGTTTTTGAGGTTGTGTACATGTTTGGTTTGGAGCCGGGGGGCTCGGGTAAAGATTTGATAGGCCGTTGGTTAAATTTCTGAATTTTGAACTGCTGGTTTTTTTCACCCAGCTGTTGGCTTCGCAAATGCGAACCCCTGATCGCAAATGCGAAGGAGCCTGCCCAGCCATGCTTCGCAAATGCGAAGCTTTCTTCGCAAATGCGAAGGATGCCTGCCCAGCCAGGCTTCGCAAATGCGAAGCTTTCTTCGCAAATGCGAAGGATGCCTGCCCAGCCAAGCTTCGCAAATGCGAAGATTTCTTCGCAAATGCGAAGAGCCTTGTTCGCAAATGCGAACCTTTTGTCGCAAATGCGAACTTCCCACCCTTAGCTTATTTTTCAAACTCCAGAAATTGGTCGGGGTTCGCAATTGCGAACCCATGTTCGCAAATGCGAACACGGAGACCTGAAAAACACGAATTTCAGTCATTTCTTCATTTTTCACAAAACCAAAACACCCAATTGCGACTCTTCAAGGATTTCTTCTTCACCAAAACGATTGTAAGTCACTTTTTACTTAATTCTTTCAATTCCTAACATCATTAAACATGTTTTTCATTAGAAATCAAATGTTTTCATGGTAAAATTCTTGTTTTTGGTTAGAAAATAGGTTTTTCATAAATTGGGGAATTGGACCTCGAATTGAGGTCCGATTTTGAAACAAATTATATACATGAACTCGTGGGGGAATGGGTAACCGGATTTTGGTCCTAACCCCGAATTCCGACCATGTGGGCCCGGGGTTGAAATTTACTATTCATGGCAGAATGTTGAAAAAGTGTTATTTGGTGTTAAGAATTAGTTGTTGAGTAGAATTGATGATATTAAATCAATTGTGTATAGATACGGTTGAATTGGAGCCAAATTGAAAGAAAAGACATATCCACGGATTGAATTGTTCATAAGCACTCGAGGTAAGTGTTTGTTCTATCCTAGCTTGAGGGAATAGGATTATGTGTTATGTGTTTTGTGATCGAGTGCGGTGTATGGGCTGTGGTGACGAGCATCCATACATTGGCGTCTAGTATGACCGTGAGTCGTTGAAAAATGATATTTTGAGATATATTACATGTGAATCGTTATTGTTCTCCCTTGTTGGGACTTGTTGTGAAGATAATTATTGATTGCCCTTGATGGGACGATTTATGAATTGTTGTTTCTTTCTCTGCCCTTAACTGTGATTGTTATTTGGGTGAGGAAGAGTGATAATGCACGAAGGGTGATGCCGTGCCATGTTTATTTATTTATGCACGAAGGTTAATGTCGTGCCATGTTTATTATTGATTATGCACGAAGGATCATGCCGTGCCATGTTTATTATTGATTATGCACGAAGGATCATGCCGTGCCATGTTTATTATTGATTATGCACGAAGGATCATGCCGTGCCATGTTTATTATTGATTATGCACGAAGGATCATGCCGTGCCATGTTTATTATTGATTATGCACGAAGGATCATGCCGTGCCATGTTTATTATTGATTATGCACGAAGGATCATGCCGTGCCCTATTATTGAACCATGTACGAAGGATCATGCCGTACTATGGATGTGAGGATGAGAGTAAAAGCACGAAGGGTGATGCCGTGCAACTATTTGCCATTCCTTGACTTGATATTACTTGTTTTTCCATTATATTTTATTTGGGTGATGACGTGCAACTATTTGCCATTCCTTGACTTGATATTACTTGTGTTTCCATTATACCTTGTTTTCCTTGTGAACTTATTAACTGTTGTTAATTGTTGAGTTCTTTGAGATATTCCTTATTGTGTTATTACTTGGTTAATTCTTGTTAATTGTGGTAATATGATTATTGATATATTTGGGAGCGGGTGGTACGCCTACCACAAGATATGATTATTGAAATATTTGGGAGCGGGTGGTACGCCTACCACAAGATATGATTATTGAAATATTTGGGAGCGGGTGGTACGCCTACCACAAGATATGATTATTGATATAATTGGGAGCGGGTGGTACGCCTACCACAAGATATGATTATTGAAATATTTGGGAGCGGGTGGTACGCCTACCACAAGATATGATTATTGATATATTTGGGAGCGGGTGGTACGCCTACCACAAGATATGATTATTGTGATAGTTGGGAGCGGGTGGTACGCCTACCACGAGATATGAAATGAGAGAGGAATTGAGACATGAAAGTCAGATTTATTATGTTGATTAGATTATTTTAGATATCGTGAGTTATTGAATATTATTTCAGAGCAGAGTATTTCCTTATAAATGTGTTATATATATATATATATTGCAACTGCACAGGTTTATGTGGGTGTCTGGTCCTAGGCTTGTCACTACTTCGCCGGGATAGGCCAGGCACTTACCAGCACATGGGGTCGGTTGTGTTGATGCTACACTTCTGTGCGTTTTTGCACAGGTCCAGGTTACGATCGGGAGCAGCAGCAGCAGCAGCAGTAAATAGATTGCGTGGGAGTTGATTACATTTGAGACCGAAGTAGCTTGCAGACGTTCGCAGGCCCGGCGTCTCTTTCTCTATTTATGTTTATAGCTGTAGTCTCATTATTCCGAGACGAACGGAATTATGTTATATTTTCTTCAGACTTTTATGTGTAGTATTCCATAGTAGTTTGTGAGTTGGTGACTCCAAGTCTTGGGTAGAGGATTTCAGTATGATTTTTACAGTGTGATTTATCATTTTCATTTCGATAAAGTATTCCGCATTTATTTAATTAAAATTATGTCAGAAACAGGATCGTACGAATTCAGTGGCTTGCCTAGCTACCACGAGTAGGCGCCATCACGATCCCGATATTGGGGGAAAAATCCGGGTCGTGACAAGTTGGTATCAGAGCTCTAGGTTACATAGGTCTCACCACTCACGAACAAGCTTAGTAGAGTTTGAGAGGTAGGTACGGAGACGTCCGTGCTTGTCCTCCCGAGTCTATTGAGTTAGGAAAGAGTCTCTCATTTGTTCTTTCTTATCGTGCGAATTTGTTCTTCAAAGTGTTAAGTTAAATTTCCACTCTTGTCTTCCCACGAATGGCGTAGTCACGTACCGCTTATCCAGCCGAACAATGGCACGGACTGGTGATAGATCAACTATGCCTTCAAAAGTTTTACGGAGGACAGATAGGTTTCACCAAAGTCTTCGCTGCCACCTTCAGCGGTGCATCTTTTGAGAACCCACGAGATTGTGCTTGACAGTTCTTATGAGGAATTACAGAACGTGGGAATAGTCGAATGCGAGGAGTTCATTTCACTGTGCTACGGAAGGCACACAGAAGTAGTGGGAAGATAATGTATTTACCACACCAGTTATGGTCCCAACGGAAGACGCAATTATATCAGGAGATCACCTAATAAATCGTGTTGGGTTTCAACGGACCTTGACGTCCGGTCGATGTGTTGGAGTTGTGAAGGACAAATATGATGAGTTATTGGAATGTATATATATATGGTATGGAAATGTCCTCCAAATAATTTATACATATTTAAGGTTGGTTCTTTTCATGGGGTAAGGATCGCCCCCGGAGAATGACGAAGAGTATATGAGTAAACGGGGTAGCTCAACAGTGTAAGCCAACATAGCAAAAGAGGAAATTGGCCATCAATGTCTGTGACAAGATTACCAAGAGGGCAAGCCGGCTAATGCAACGCTATCTTCTAAACTCTATTTTTAGAAAATGTTATGAAGACGTCACCCCGAGATTCTCTGCAATATGTGATATGTGCGATATGAACGGTTGTACCAGGTCACAATGACTGTGTCCGAATATATATTGCCATGAGCAATAAGTTAACCGATCCTTAAAGGAATTGCTGTGAATGTGGAATATTGGAGAAATACAATTTTAGGAAAGCACTCAGGCTACACGCTCCATTGCAGTTAATAATTATCCTACATGGCCAGCCAGGATGTAGAGGTTATGATGTTAGAGGTGGAGGTGAAAATCCTAGAGGTGGAGACCCGGCCATTGATATAATTTTTATGATATGAGGGAGGTCACTACACCAAATGTGGTCATCACACGTATAATTCAGATTGTTATAGACAGAATAATTTTTCCCTTAATTTAATTTGGTTTTTGAAAGGAAATTTAGGCGAGTCCTTTTAACATGCTCCATTCATGAGCGAGCATCGTAATCATCAAACCTACTTAGGGAAATACTCACGTTGAGATATTACATGAGGATAGACATCCCTATTATTAGGTGTTAGTCACTAAAATATCCATGAGGCTAAGAGTGACTTTATATTACTTATTACAGTGGGTTTTGATATAATTTTCGGGATAACTAATTTTAATCGTTAATTGTGCTCCCTATCAGTATGAGGGCTTATTTTGTGTCATGATTATCTTTGACGGACAATTATTGAAAGGAAGAAAGAAATGAAATGAAAAATTTCAGATTATATGATGTGCAAGCACTGTGATTCAGAGTTGAGGATGAGATCCTCCAATTTTTGGCATAATGTGAAATATTTCTAAGCCGAGCTTCAAGTTGCGGTGGATATCATATGAGGACTGGGTCCTGGTAGTAAGAGTTTATGTGTTTAAAATTCTTCTTTTATGAAATTAATATTTTCGTATTGCATTCGTAAATAAGAGTCATGCCAGTTAGGACTATTTGACAATTCTTGTATAGTTTCTATTCATATTTAGCCATTTCTATTTTGAAACCGTTGAGCTTAGCCTTTGAGACGAGCACCAGGTAAGGATAAATATGACGCATTAATTCGGGAAAATAATCACGAGGTCACCATACCTCATTATGAGTAAAGTGGGATTTGTAGAATAAGGTATTTGATAACAGGGTTAATTTGCAATGTTGTAATTTAATAATAACTCTTATGGCCAGACTTCAGAGTCATGGATATGTGCATACACATGAGTGTGTTCGTGCCTTATTTAGACTTGTTCGTTGTAGTCTTCATTGTTTCCATATTGACATACTCCTGCAGTCATGAGGAGCATGCGCAACATCTCAGAGTGACTTTGCAGACTCTGAAAGATAGCCAACTATATGCAAAAAAATGTTGAAGTGTGAATTTTGGCTAAGTTCAGTTGCATTCCTGGGTCATATTGTGACGGCAGCAGGTATTCAGGTTGATCCGAAGAAGATTGAGGCAGTCAAGGACTGACCTAGACTAACATCAGCCAGAGAGATTTGGAGTTTCTTGGGATTAGCGGGTTATTATCGGCGAGGGTTTTCATCTATTGCAACCCCACTGACCAGATTGACACAGAAAGGTGTTCAATTTGAATAGTCAGATGAATGTGAGACGAGCTTTCAAAAGCTCAAGACAGCCATGACTACAGCACCGGTATTGATTTTACCCACAAGTGCGGGACCTTATGCTGATTATTGTGATGCTTTCCGTATTGGGCTTGGTGCAGTGTTAATGCAGGATGGCAAGGTTATTGCCTATGCTTCGAAGCAGTTGAAGATGCAGGAAAAGAATTACCCAGTGCATGATCTAGAATTTGCGGCGATTATTCACGCATTGAAGATCTGGAGGCAATATTTGTATGGTGTAGTATGTGAAGTATACACCGATCATAAGAGTCTTCGATATTTGTTTAAACAAAAGAGTTGAATTTGAGGCAGAGAAGGTGGCTGGTATTGCGGAAAAATTATGATGTCACCTTTTTATATCATCAGGGAAAAAGCAAACGTGGTGGCTGACGCTTTGAGTAGGAAGTCAGCCAGTATGGGCAGTCTTGTTTATATTCCAGTCAATCAGAGGCCAATTGCTTTGGATGTTCAGTCCTTGGCCAATCGATTTGTGAGGTTGGATATTTCTGAGCCTAGCAAGGTGTTAGCCTGCACGGTCGCTCGTCCTTCTTTATTAGAGCGTATCCGTGAGAGGCAATTTGATGATCCTCATTTGCGTGAGTTGAGAGATACAGTACAGCGGAGAGGTGCCACACAGGTGAATCTAGATGATGATGGAGTATTGAAATTGCAGGGTCGAGTTTGTGTGCCCAATGTCAAAGGGATTCGAAAGTTGATCTTAGCAGGGGCCCACAGTTCGCGGTATTCTATTCATCCAGGCGCCGCGAAGATGTACCAGGACTTACGGCAACACTATTGGTAGGCGATGTCGATCACCAGTTGGATGGTTTGAACCGGGAGAGGCTCGGTTGTTGGGTACAGACTTAGTTCAGGAGGCCTTAGATAAGGTCAAGACTATTCAGGAGAGATTGCGTTCAGCTCGGTCTAGGCAAAAGACTTATGCGGATCGTAAGGTTCGAGATGTAGATTTCATGGTTGGTGAACGAGTATTGCTCCGAGTGTCGCCTATGAAGGGCGTGATGAGGTTTGGGAAGAAGGGCAAGCTCGGCCCTAGGTATATTGGTCCATTTGAGATTCTAGGCAGAGTGGGAGGGGTGGCTTACAGATTAGCTTTGCCGCCTAGCTTATCGGCCGTGCATCCGAGTTTTTCACGTATCTATGCTTCGGAGATACCACGGTGATCCCACACATGTGTTAGACTTCGGTATCGTCCAATTGGACAATGATCTATCCTACGAGGAAGAGCGCGGTGGCTATTCTAGACCGGCGAGTTCGACAAGTCGAGGTCGAAGAGTTATCCGTCGATGCGTGTTCGGTGGAGAGGTCGGCCTCCTAAGGCATCGACACGGGAGTCCGAGTCCGATATGCGGAGCCGTTACCCACACTTGTTTCCTCTGACTCGGTACTTCTTTCTTTTGTCCGTTCGAGGACGAACGGTTGTTTTAGAGGTGGAGATTGTGACGACCCGAAGGGTCATCACTTATTTTATTAATAATTTCGAGCTTCGAGGCCTTGTAAACCTCATTCTATGTTGCCTCGATTTACGTGCACGATCCGAGCATGTAGCCGGAAAGATTTTGTGATAGAAAATATGAATTTTATGAGAAATGTGGATAAAAATGATATTAATATTGATATGGTTGACTTCGGTCAACATTTTCGATAAACGGATCCGGACCCGAGATTGGATGGTCCCGAGAGGTCCGTAGGAAAATATGGGACTTGGACATGTGTCCGGAGTCGAATTCTGAGGCCTAGAGCCCAAGTTATGAATTTTTATGTGAAATTGTTTTTGATACAATTATTAAAGGAAATAAATTGATAGACATTGGTATCGGGCTCGTATTTTGGTTCCGACGCCTGGTACAAGTCTTAAATATTATATATGTGATTTCTGTAAAGTTTGGTGACATTTGGATGTCGTTTGAGATGTTTTGGACCTTGAGTTCCAAGTTAAGAAGTTTTGAAAATCAAAACTATGAAAACCATGAGTTTGGGGCTTGATTTGATTGAAACGAAGTGATATTGGCGATATGATCGCACGAACAAGTCCATAATGTGTTTTTGAGGTTGTGTACATGTTTGGTTTGGAGCCCGGGGGCTCGGGTAAAGATTTGATAGGCCGTTGGATGAAAATCTGAATTTTGAACTGCTGGTTTTTTCACCCAGCTGTTGGCTTCGCAATTGCGAAGAATTTCTCGCAATTGCGAAGGTGACAGACCAAGGCAGGGTTCGCAAATGCGAACCCCTGATCGCAAATGCGAAGGAGCCTGCCCAGCCATGGTTCGCAAATGCGAAGCTTTCTTCGCAAATGCGAAGGATGCCTGCCCAGCCAGGCTTCGCAAATGCGAAGATTTATTCGCAAATGCGAAGAGCCTTGTTCGCAAATGCGAACCTTTTGTCGCAAATGCGAACTTCCCACCCTTAGCTTATTTTTCAAACTCCAGAAATTGGTCGGGGTTCGCAATTGCGAACCCATGTTCGCAAATGCGAACACGAGACCTGAAAAACACGAATTTCAGTCATTTCTTCATTTTTTCACAAAACCAAAACACCCAATTGCGACTCTTCAAGGATTTCTTCTTCACCAAAACGATTGTAAGTCACTTTTTACTTAATTCTTTCAATTCCTAACATCATTAAACATGTTTTTCATTAGAAATCAAATGTTTTCATGGTAAAATTCTTGTTTTTGGTTAGAAAATAGGTTTTTCATAAATTGGGGAATTGGACCTCGAATTGAGGTCCGATTTTGAAACAAATTATATACATGAACTCGTGGGGGAATGGGTAACCGGATTTTGGTCCTAACCCCGAATTCCGACCATGTGGGCCCGGGGTTGAAATTTACTATTCATGGCAGAGAATGTTGAAAAAGTGTTATTTGGTGTTAAGAATTAGTTGTTGAGTAGAATTGATGATATTAAATCAATTGTGTATAGATACGGTTGAATTGGAGCCAAATTGAAAGAAAAGACATATCCACGGATTGAATTGTTCATAAGCACTCGAGGTAAGTGTTTGTTCTATCCTAGCTTGAGGGAATAGGATTATGTGTTATGTGTTTTGTGATCGAGTGCGGTGTATGGGTTGTGGTGACGAGCATCCATACATTGGCGTCTAGTATGACCGTGAGTCGTTGAAAAATGATATTTTGAGATATATTACATGTGAATCGTTATTGTTCTCCCTTGTTGGGACTTGTTGTGAAGATAATTATTGATTGCCCTTGATGGGACGATTTATGAATTGTTGTTTCTTTCTCCGCCCTTAACTGTGATTGTTATTTGGGTGAGGAAGAGTGATAATGCACGAAGGGTGATGCCGTGCCATGTTTATTTATTTATGCACGAAGGTTAATGCCGTGCCATGTTTATTATTGATTATGCACGAAGGATCATGCCGTGCCATGTTTATTATTGATTATGCACGAAGGATCATGCCGTGCCATGTTTATTATTGATTATGCACGAAGGATCATGCCGTGCCATGTTTATTATTGATTATGCACGAAGGATCATGCCGTGCCATGTTTATTATTGATTATGCACGAAGGATCATGCCGTGCCATGTTTATTATTGATTATGCACGAAGGATCATGCCGTGCCCTATTATTGAACCATGTACGAAGGATCATGCCGTACTATGGATGTGAGGATGAGAGTAAAAGCACGAAGGGTGATGCCGTGCAACTATTTGCCATTCCTTGACTTGATATTACTTGTTTTTCCATTATATTTTATTTGGGTGATGACGTGCAACTATTTGCCATTCCTTGACTTGATATTACTTGTGTTTCCATTATACGTTGTTTTCCTTGTGAACTTATTAACTGTTGTTAATTGTTGAGTTCTTTGAGATATTCCTTATTGTGTTATTACTTGGTTAATTCTTGTTAATTGTGGTAATATGATTATTGATATATTTGGGAGCGGGTGGTACGCCTACCACAAGATATGATTATTGAAATATTTGGGAGCGGGTGGTACGCCTACCACAAGATATGATTATTGAAATATTTGGGAGCGGGTGGTACGCCTACCACAAGATATGATTATTGATATAATTGGGAGCGGGTGGTACGCCTACCACAAGATATGATTATTGAAATATTTGGGAGCGGGTGGTACGCCTACCACAAGATATGATTATTGATATATTTGGGAGCGGGTGGTACGCCTACCACAAGATATAATTACTTGTGATAGTTGGGAGCGGGTGGTACGCCTACCACGAGATATGAAATGAGAGAGGAATTGAGACATGAAAGTCAGATTTATTATGTTGATTAGATTATTTTAGATATCGTGAGTTATTGAATATTATTTCAGAGCAGAGTATTGCCTTATAAATGTGTTATATATATATATATATTGCAACTGCACAGGTTTATGTGGGTGTCTGGTCCTAGGCTTGTCACTACTTCGCCGGGATAGGCCAGGCACTTACCAGCACATGGGGTCGGTTGTGCTGATGCTACACTTCTGTGCGTTTTTGCACAGGTCCAGGTTACGATCAGGAGCAGCAGCAGCAGCAGCAGTAAATAGATTGCGTGGGAGTTGATTACATTTGAGACCGAAGTAGCTTGCAGACGTTCGCAGGCCCGGCGTCTCTTTCTCTATTTATGTTTATAGCTGTAGTCTCATTATTCCGAGACGAACGGAATTATGTTATATTTTCTTCAGACTTTTATGTGTAGTATTCCATAGTAGTTTGTGAGTTGGTGACTCCAAGTCTTGGGTAGAGGATTTCAGTATGATTTTTACAGTGTGATTTATCATTTTCATTTCGATAAAGTATTCCGCATTTATTTAATTAAAATTATGTCAGAAACAGGATCGTACGAATTCAGTGGCTTGCCTAGCTACCACGAGTAGGCGCCATCACGATCCCGATATTGGGGGAAAAATCCGGGTCGTGACAAGTTAACCCCAAATTACTACATTGTACTTCATAACTACGGATGTCAGATATTCCTCATCCCCAAGCTAGCTGGGGATATGCAAGCTGTGAAGCTAGCCATGACAAGTCTCTGGAATTTGTAGAGACACAAAAACCTTCCATAGAGAAGAACAAGTCTCTGGAATTTGTGAACAAAGTGTCCATACAAGAGCTTGTAGATTTCACATTTGTTGTAATCCTTTTTTTTTCTAATATGAGTGGTCCAATTTATTAGAAAAAGTATAAATCCTTTTTTTAATTCACAGAAGGGTTTAATTTTGTCGTCAGTTTAATTTCCAGCTTAGAGAGAGTTTTCCAGCTTTATGATCTGTGAAGCTAGCCATGACAAGTCTCTGGAATTTGTAGAGACACCAAAACCTTCCATAGAGAAGAACAAGACTCTGGAATTTGTGAACAAAGTGTCCATAGAGAATAACAAGATGCAAATAAATTGCAGCATGTAGGAACTAGTAATGAGTGGTCTACTGAGAGCACCAAACGTCAAAGTGACTGGGAAGAGGAAGCGACCAACCAGAATCTAGTGGACAGTGATTGTGGCTGGGTAAGTGATTATTCTCACACACCAAGTGGATGGGATGAACATAAAACACAACAAAAGACATCGATCCATATAGATGGTACCAACAAGTTCGGATTAAACAACTTTCCGAGATATTAGAGTATTCTGATTTCCGTTTAAAGGGAGGTGATATTTCATTGAAATCCATACTTTCAAGATAATTCAAGGGAAATTCTAGAAAACAAGAGAACTGAACAAAACATTCTTTCGCTAATCAACTAAAACATCAGTAGGAGAGCAAGAAAAAAGACTGCTAATTTAAACAGAAACATGCCTTAAGTAACAACTTGAAAACTAGACTTATCACACAGATGTTGATATAGTAGACCTAATTAACATAAGTTAACATAATTCCTAATTTTAAAACATCCAGCATACCTCACCACGTCCCACCTCCACCTACCCCCCAACCCCCCCACAAATAAAGAGATGCATATGAACAATCCATAAAGATACCAAGAAGACATATAAACACAAAACAAAAGTAGATGCAGATGTATTCTTTGATTCTCATGAAGTTTCAATCAAGACTGTTATTCTTAACAGTCCTCTCATTTGGATTATTTTGTGTTAAAGCTCAGGTCTCTGACCCTCCATCTGAAGATGTAGTTAGCAGTTTCCAGCCAAGTCTTGCTGTAGTTATTGGTGCCCTATCCATCATGTTTTCACTAACTTTTCTTCTTCTCCTTTATGCCATGTTCTGTCATAGAGCATCTTCTTCTGTTCGTAACAACAACAATATTATGCATATTCAAGATGGACTTGTTCGATCTGTACTATCATGTTCCTAAGGTATTGATAAAACTGTGGTGGAATCACTTCCTTTTTTCAGATTCTCTTATATAAGACCCAAGTTACCTCCTAAAGAGGATAAGAATGACGACAAAAAGGATGATAGCAGCAATGATGATGCAAGTGACAGTGACAAAGATGATGATGACGATGATAGCAGTCAAAGTGAGGAGTTCAATGAAGGTATATTTGCTCGCATATATATTCTACAGTGGTGGTTTGCTGATTTGAGATGCTTTTACCTTCTAGGCCATAGCCACTTAGAGTATCAGGCAAACAGGACCGAAGTATTGATCATTTCTGTACTTATCCATGTCGGCGTGGAGATAATCTCTAAAAATGTGCAGAAAAAGTGTTTCAATCTTTCTTAATAGTGGTTTGAGAGAGAAAATAGACCGACTAATGGCATCTCGCTCCCAACAACTACCTAATGCAATGACCAGCCAGTTTCTGGAGATTCGGGTTATGAGTATGACTTTGAAGATGACAATACACCAATTAGACATCATAGTTTAACCTGACCAATTATAAGTTTTTATTTAGTTATGGAATTTTGCGTGATAGTTTTCAATTTATAACAATGATACTTTATGAGAAAGCTTCGTTCAGTTTGTATTTTCTTTGTAAATTATGTTTTGATTTCCACTATATTTAAGGGTAAACATGATAACTATAAGAAACCAAAATATGTGCAAATTTCTGTTGACTCTTATTCACATTTGACCGGACTTGAGGATCAAGTTAAGCTTTGGAGGATCACGTTAAATCTTTGGAGGATCAAGCCAACTCTTTTGAAGAACAAGTGAAGAACTTAGAGAATAAAAACAAGGATTTGAATGAAAAGTTGTCTGATGCGCAGACGGAAATGACTAATAAGGAGAACCTGGTGAAGCAACATGCTAAAGTTGCTGAAGAAGCTGTCTCAGGTGATGTTACTTATATGATGTGTTTTTGTTGTTATAAGTATTAAGCAAGCTTATTAACTTTCTTTATTGACGACATCTCTTTGGACAGATTGGGAGAAAGCTGAGTCGGAAACCGCGACACTGAAAAATCACCTAGAATCAGTCACTCTTTTGAAGCTTACTGCAGAGGACCGGGCATCACATTTGGATGGTGCACTCAAGGAGTGAAACTATAGGAAGCAAAGTTTAAACCAGTCGACTTGAATCTGAAGAGGTTTCAAATAGAGAAGAAATCAAAAATGAACTATCTCGAACCCACAGAGGCAAGCAGCATTACAAACGTAATTTAGAATGGACTCGAACATGGATCGACATTCAAACCTTAGCAACTAAGAATAGACCACGACTGTGAGGTAGCAGGACATACTTTAGGTGAACCATACAATCACGACATAGAGGATTTAGGTGAACCGTACAATCACGACATAGGCGAACCATACAATCACGACATGAAGTTCAAAAGGAAATCAACAAAGTTGTTCAACAAGAGAATTTATCAAGAAGCATAAGGAGGAGAAGAAGAAAGCAAGAAACAAACAAAAATAGACGTACTGACATTGATTATTACTCCCAGTAGATAGGCGATTGATTAGTTGCACAACAGCTTGATGTGCAGAGGAACCTTCTCCAGGTGAACGAGCATTCAAACCTAGCATGCTAGGATCAACCCGTAAATCTGGATTCAGAATCTTAAGTTGAGAAATGATGTTAAATGCAACTTGTAGTTCCATGGCATCTTTCTGTGCATTGAACTTTTCATGTAATCTTTACTGCATCCTTTCTTCCATTTCCTCAAATTTTTGATGCATTGCCTTATCAGTAGAGGGTCCCAAATCTCCTATTTTTCTTTTTAAGGAAGTCTTGGTAACCCCACGACCATATAATCTTAGGCGACCTGGGTGCTCAGGTCCCATGATCGATGGCTGCCATCTTCACTCTCTTGTGTTGGTTGTATTCTTTTCATTTCAGCCTACAAGACCAAATCGAGTCATTGTTAAATCAGAAAGTGTACGACATTGAGTCAATAACTAAGAACCGAGTCAATAAGTAAGAACAGACAAATGATAACAAAAAACTTTAAATTATAACTCGTACAATTTTATTAAGAGTATCCGCATACGAGGCCTTGTAAACTCGATCGGATTTTTTTTTCGTGTGGCAACAAAGATGTCCTTGCTTGATAGAGGCTCAGAAGTTTCTTTCTTTTTTTCCTGATTATATATAAAGTGGTATAAAGTTAATAAGTTTATATTTAAAACAATAATAAGAAAGAAAAAATCAAACCTCGCATATTCGAGCAAAACTTCTTTTGCCAGCTATATGTGGATATTTCAACTTTTTGCGATTCTCAGTATTGGTATGGGACATTTTCTGCAAATCAACCAATGAATACAGAGTTAAGTAATTTCTAATTAAACATAAATCAGACATTCTCAGTATATCATGGGACAGTACTTAGTTTTACCTTGTAGGCATCAGAGTTCCAATAATTAAGAAGATCCCTAAATTGAGATTCAGGAACATCAACGGGTCTTTTCTCCATTCGTAGCTCGTCATTCTCATAGGGTTTATAATGGTCGTTAAATAATTGATTCTTGTACTTTCTCCAAGCATTTTGAATTGATTCAAAAACCCACTTTTTTGAAGCATCAGGAATGTCATACTTTCCCTACAAATTAGGTACAATTAGGTTAGTGTAAAAATATGAAATATCTACAAAGAATATTGCGAACTTCAAACCTTGATATATGTCCACATATCTTCTTTTGTTTGAATTTTCCTCCAATTAAACACATTAAGAGGACAAAAGGCCGCATTCCTTGCCAATGTGCCGAGAAAGCTACCCAACTCTGCTACAACATCATCAGTAGGACCTATGGGTTGATTGTTCTCATTTACCACAATTGCTTGCGCTATTTCCTACCATGGACACTTGGCATCAACGTTTTTCCTCTTTTTCTTTTTTCGGCAGAAGGACCTGCATTAATATTAAGTAAGAATAATCACAAAAAATCAATATTATTTATTAATTTAACATAATAAAATTTATATGTTCTTGCCTTTTTCCTCGGATTGTTCATTTGTTTATTGATTGGAAGAATCCTCAAATTGTTCATGTACCATTTGAGAAGTACGAGTGGTGGAATCCAGTGACTTTTGTTGCAATTGTTCACGCAATGCTTGTGGTGCAAGAGAGGTAGAGTTTAATGACTTTTGCTGCACTTGCTCATGTACAATTTGTGCTGGAAGAGAAGTAGAAGGCAGTGGCAGTTGCAACAATTGTTCTTGCACTTGAGATCCAAATTGCGGAAGTTGTTTTTCAATTGAATTCAGCTGATGCTTGTCATTTGTCCTTGTAGATTAAATAATTCTTTTTGTTTTCAACAACGAAACCTTTTGGTTCAGCAAAGATGCAAGTGATCCGGCTGCAATGCAATTTTTAGCCTTTTTGTTTTTACTTAAGTGCCCTTCCTCACTCATGACTATTCAAATTCCTAACAAAATCAAAAATGTGGAAATTAAAGGAACACTGTTAAGGATACTGTGACTTCAATTAAAAAACTAACAGAATAATCTTTATAAAAAAAAAGTAAGAAAAGAAACAGATTTAGCAGAATTGAAGAATCCAACAGAAGAAAAATAAATATCTGCAACAGCAAAAATAATCTTCATCATTGGCAACATTTCAATGATAAAAAAGCCTTCAAACTGCAAAAGTAAGAGCACTTCAGCAGCAAAAATCAGCACTCCAAAAAAATCAGCATTCTATAAGTGGAAAAGCATTCAAAGTTCAAAGCTATCATCATTTCAGCACCCAAAATCAGCATTTCAGCTACAAAACCAGAATTCCAGCAGTAAAAAAACATTCAAAGTGCAAAGCTATCAGCATTTCAGCAACCAAAATCAGCTTTTCAGCAGTAAAATCAGCACTTCAGCAGCAAAAATCAGCATTTCAGCAACAAAAATCAATATTTCAGTGGAAAAAATACATCATTCCAGCATTTCAACAGCAAAATTAACAGCATTTCAGCAGCGAAAAACATCATTTTCAGCAGCGAAAATTAGCATATCAACAGCAAAAACTCGCCATTTCAGCAGTCATTCTAGCATTTCAATAGCAAAATATCACCATTTCAGGAACAAAAAATATCAATATTTCGCATGTAGAACAACGATTTCTCACTATGAATGGTTAAGCTATGAGATTGTGGTTTCATGGGACTTTGCACATTTCGCTGATACATAAAGTGTCAATGAAACAGTGTTAAGAAAGAAAAGAAAAATACTTCTGTTGTACTTCTCTTTGTGATTTTGCCACTGATTCACAACTCCATTCTCAATGGCTCTTTCTTAGACCCTCCACTTCCCATTGAACAATCTTGCACTCACTTATTAACAAGAGTTTAACCACATACTGCTTGGGTCAGGCCAATCATCCTGCCGTTTCCAACAATATTACTTTACTGCCATATATATAGCTAGCTGCATATGTTGTATTTGCATACTATCTGCTACTACATTGTTTCGTTTTATCGTCTTTTGTCAGTACTACTACAACAACTATTATGCCTCAATCCCAAGCAAGTTGCAACTGTTTAAACAGACTAAGCAAGTCAAACACATAATTGCTATACTTGTTTAACCAACCCGAGTACTCCATATGTTTGGAAACTCTGGGAAAACAAGTAAACCATAAAACTAGTAGATTATACGAAAACAAACTTGTTAACAAAAGCCGATTTCCAAAATGCTAACAAGTCCACAGCTTTCTACTTCAACTGATTCCATAAGGATGCATAATGTTATAATGAACAATAAAGTTAATTTCAATAACAGGTTTATGCCTAATGTCACAAAATTTGAACAAATTATGTGATTTGTCCATCACTCCTTTTATGTATTAAAAGTCAGATCATGATACCGATCCACAAAAGATGTAGTAGCTTTACAAACGTCAGTGGACAAACATTATTGTTACCTCCAAAAGTAAAGCAATTTCCTTATCAAATTGATTGATCTTGCCAAATGACCAGTCATCTTTGACTAAGGTATAATCACCATATTAGATCACGACTACAATAGAATCATTATATTTACTGGTATAAACCTTTAGGACAAATTACCGTAAAATGGTAAGCAATAGTCTTACACGGTATATTTGTCGCCCTAACTGTTTTGCATGCATACAAGGTATGCGGATATGATCAAATGCAGCTATACTTGACGTTGATAATAGAAAAGGTTGCTAATCTAATATGCACCCTAATAGGAAAAGATATGTATTATTTATATACTTTGGATCCAAGGAGTGAACGAATTTGGGGATTTATTCCCAAACTTGGTGCTTGCTCATCAGTGAAGCTTCAAAATGCACAATCAATTTGTAGATATTGCAGTAGATGGCAGATAGTATAATAGCTGAAATTACCAATGTTAAACAATGAGAAATACACAGTTTCAAGCATGAAACCACAGCCTATGGCCTATATCGCTTGAAGACATGGAAATTAATTGGATATGTAAGGGGAATAGATCACATATTGAACGCAATTTGCACAAGTGATAGCTCCATTGAGAAAGTTAGTACCAATAAACAAGAAACCTTTAGGTTCAACTATAAGGTCGAGCAGCACCACGCAAATGCCTCCTACGAACCTAGCATTTATAAGACCCTTCTGTCTCTACCAAAATCATCTACCGGTTTTGAATTCTGAAGTTAAAACTCATGACTGTTCCAACATTTGATATCCTGAATCTGTAAGTATTCCTATATGATGCAAGTGTGAATAATAATAACAGGAATCTAAACCCTGCAGCTCACTCAATCAGCTAATGATATTATTGAACAGGAAACCTGCAGCTCACTCTAACAGGAGGGAGTGAACAAGAATCTCTAACAGGAAACTCTAACAACTAATGATGCTGCAAATAAGCTAATGATGATGCTGCAAATAAGCTAATAATGATCCTGTCATTGCAGGAGGGAGTCTGATTCCTTACTTAAAACTGAGGAAGTCGTGAATTGCTTCTTTGAGATGTGAGATGGTAAAGTCTTTGGAATGATTCTATCCACCTGAAAAATGTAAATAATCATCCCATATAATTCAGTTATCGATACGACATAGAGTTAAGGTTAAAATATTAATAAAAAATATTATACTCACGCTAAACAGAATATATTTAAAAGAATATAAGAAGTTTCTTCTTTAATCATCCGATTCCATCCAGTCCCAATCAGTATCATCAAACTCATTCTCCTCTTCCGATGTTTCTATAATTGTATCATTTGAATGTTGTGCATTAGATGGAATATCAACGACATAACCGGGTACATCAGTTCTTGAGCATCCAACGTTAACATCAACTAATCCGCTTAAGGAACAAATGTCATCATTAGGCTCCCTCCAAAATGCGTCTTTAATATTGGGGCAATTCTCTTCCTCTAAATCATATAAATCAACAGGGACTTTATTTCTTGCATAATAAACATCTTTCTCAACAGGATCCTCCACATAAAAAACTTGATAAACTTGTGAGGCTAACACAAAAGGGTCATTTGTACTACATAATTTCTTAAAGTACTCACGGGTTAACCCATATTCATCTATTTCATTACGAAACCAGTTGCATCTAAATAATACAACACTAAAACAACCCCAATAATCAATCTCAATGATATCCCGAATAGCTCCATAATAGATAACCTCACCATCGATGGGATTTTGGTCCCTAGAGCTAGCAAAGCTATCGGTTGTTGCTGATAAAGTCACTCCAATATTTTGAATTTTGCATCGAGAATCTCGTTCTACAGTATGAAATTGGTATCCATTAATGAAATATGCAGTATATCTTTTGGCGATCGCATTAGGCCCTTTAGCTAGCCATTTTACATAATCGGGCACTTCAATCTTTTTAACTTTCTCAGCAAACCAATTGTTGAATT
Source organism: Nicotiana noctiflora (assembly GCA_032618575.1). Lineage (NCBI taxonomy): Eukaryota > Viridiplantae > Streptophyta > Magnoliopsida > Solanales > Solanaceae > Nicotiana > Nicotiana noctiflora. The sequence continues at coordinate 80,143 of JASVEL010008769.1, read as the reverse complement.
CCCGACTATGATTTCTTGCTCTTTCCCATGCATTTGATCTACTGCGATTACTAATTAAATTCTTATGTTCCCTGCAATCATGAATATTTCAAGATCAATCATTTCATTAAAAAATGAAGTATAGAATAAGTATTATATAATTTATCTTACTCGATAAACTTTTCCACTTGTTCATCTCCAGTATTGAAGAAAGCATATCGATGTGCTTCATAACATAATTGTGGATCCATGTGAAAAGTATTTTTCTTCTTACTTCCAATTGGATGGCCTATAACAGGGAATATGGATGACAAATTTTGAGGGCACTCATCATCTACAATTGGATATCTACTGAATCTTGTCTTCACACTGTCATGTAGGTATCTTGAACAAAAAATCAAACACTCTTCTGCCAGAAATCCCTCTGCTATCGATGCTTCAGGAGAAGATCGATTACGAACAAATGCCTTGTATTTACATAAGTTCCTCTCAATGGGATACATCCAACGAAGATGAGCTGGACCCCCAAGCTTAATTTCATTCACCAAATGAATAGGCAAATGTGGCATTATATCGAAAAATGTTGGATGAAAAATCTTTTCAAGCTCACAATTTATTTCAACAATTTCAGAGCTCATTTTTTCAAGATCTCTTCGCCTTATGACCTTACTACAGATAGCTCTAAAAAAATTACCCAACCTAATCAAGGCCGATGAAACACTCTTGGGTAACGTCTTTCTAACAGCAACCTGGAGCAAGTAATGCATTAAAAAATGAGCATCATGACTTTTGTACCCTGATATTTTCATCTCATTCAGGTGCACGCGTTCTGAAATATTTGAAGCACAACGTTTTGGTAACTTGGCATTTTTTATGACGGTACAAAATAAACTTTTCTCTTTTGGTTCCATGTAGAAACAAGCTTGAGCCAAACTCACTTTTCCATCATCATCTTCTCTTGGTTATAACTCCTTTCGTATCCTCATTTCTTGTAAGTCATAGCGAGCATTTACATGATCCTTTGACTTTTTTTCCATTTCCAATAAAGTCCCAAGCAAACTGTCACATATATTTTTCTCGATGTGCATCACATCAAGATTGTGCCTCAATTTGTTATGCGCCCAATATGGCAATTAAAAAAAAATAGATTTTTTTTTCCACGGACCCTTGTTATCCCGAGGTCTTTTCTTTTTGCCCTTTCCAAAAACATTATTGAATGCAAGCAACTCTTGAACCACTTCTACACCCGACAAAGGAGTAGGTGCGGGTCTATGTTCCTCCTTACCATTAAATGACTTCTTATCTTTCCGCAAAGGATGATCATGAGGCAAAAATCTTCGATGGCCCATATAACACATCTTATGACTGTGTTTGAGATATAGAGAGCATGTGTCATAATTACAAGTGGGGCATGCCAACCTCCCCTTGGTACTCCATCCTGAAAGCATAGCTAATGCTGGAAAATCACTAACTGTCCACAACAAGGCCGCACACATTTGAAATGTTTGCTTTGTCTCAGCATCATATGTTTCTATCCCAGTTTCCCATAGTTCCTTCAATTCTGCAATAAGTGGTTGTAAGTACACATCTATATCATTTCCTAGAGATGAAGGACCTGGAATGATCATTGACAACCTGATATATTCTGGCTTCATGCAAATCAATGGTGATAAATTGTAGTTCATTAACATGACAGGCCACGTGCTATGAGAAATGCTCATGGTTCGAAATGGGTTGAAACCATCACTTGAAAGACCCAACCTAAAGCGTGGATCATTGGAGAATTTGGGATGTAGAGAATCAAAATCCTTCCAAGCTTCTCCATCAGCAGGATGCCTCAAATTTCCATCATTAGGTCGTTCATTAGCATGCCATCTCATTGCAATAGATGTTTCAGGACACATGAATATCCTCTGAAGCCTAGGCTTCAAGGGAAAGTACCTTAAAACCTTTGCAGGAACTTTAGAACTTGCATTAGTCAAGGCACGATTAGAACTTTTCCATCTAGAAGACCCACATACAGAGCAATTATCGGCATTTGCATTGTCATTCCAAAATAGCATGCAATCATCAGGGCATGCATGTATTTTATCATAATGAAGACCCGAATCTTTTATCATATTTTTAGCCTTGTTGAAAGACTCTGGGAGCTTAGCAAAGGGAAATGCCTCTTTTAGCAACTCTAGCAAGTCTGAAAACGCTACATTACTCAACCCATGCAAAGACTTAAACAAGTATAACCGAATGGTGAAATTCAGTTTATTGAAGGTTTCACACCCTGGATATAATTCTTGTTTCCCTTCCTCTAATAATTTAAAAAATCTCTTAGCATCTTCAGATAAAGCCTCTCTCATCCCTTCTTGTTGTACCGGCTCGCCTTCTACATTTCTGAATGTATCATGAAGTAATCCATCAATATCATCACGCATGTTAGAACCTTCATCATTATTGCTTTGACGAGGTGTAACTTTAGAGGAAAACCCTTCACCATGGAAAACCCATTTGGTGTAACCATCAACAAAGCCATTAACGACCAAGTGATCCTCCACCACATTTCTATAATGCCAATAGCGATTAATGCATTTTTTGCAAGGGCATAATATTTCATTTCCTTGGGAAGCTCGTTCAAATGCCTTGTCAAGGAAATCATTCACTCTACAGATGTACTCATCCGTCCATCTAAGGAGATGCATCCAAGTTTTATCTACATTATGCATGAAAATCCTATACGGTAAAGTAAATCAACATAATTAACAAACACATTACTACCATCAAAGTACCAAGATGTAAATAGTGCATAGCCAATTACAATATTGACCCTAGAATCCTTTATCAGAACACTAACAAAGTATAAATCATATCAAACGATGCGTCCAAGTGGTGGATGTATTTAACTAGGTATATCAAAGAGTAAATTGATGGTGCTTAATATAATCTAATTTTCAAAAAGCTAGTTAATGAAAAGCCACGACAGAGTAGGTGATCTAAGTTCCAAGTGCTCACAAATATTTAAGGAGCCTAAAGAATTCATTGCTTCGTGATTGTTGTTTGTGAGGATAAATACCATTTCAAGCATGTCTTTTTTCTTTTGTTTCACTATCACTTCAAGAATGTTAAATGCGTGTATTAATATTAGGTGTAGTTGATAGGTCTCATTTAAAGAAAGTAGACTCGGAGAGCTTTCATTTGATATAATAGAAAGTAGACTCGGAGAGCTCTCATTTGATATATCACTCGTAGCTCAAAGGAAAATAACCTATCAATGGAACTAGGTAACTGTTAACCTACATTACTATTGGCCAATGAGTTGGTAGCTTCATTTATAAATGAAAAGCTGTGTGGATTTCAGTACATCACATGTTGTATAGTCAAAAAATGAATCTAACTCCAGGTGATACGCGCTCAGGCTCTTACCTAAGGATAGTCAAATTATCATAAGCTGGAAGATATGATCAGTTCAATTAAGGTTATATGCGAATATTCGCTTTCTTTTCTTAAATAATGCCAATTTGTTCCATACTATATTTTCCTTCTCTAAACACCCATATGACCTTTCAAATATTGGATTTACATATTATAAACCTTCAAAACTTTATGAACACCCGTATGTCAACAAGAACGTAATATTAGGTGTAGTTGATAGGACCCGCCCCTGCCTACTGATAACACATCTTTCTTCCTCCAACCACCAAAAATAATGAATTCAAAAAAATCCCACAACAGAAAAAGAAGAAAAATTCTTTAATGTTCCTTTAGAAACCCTCTTTACACAAACCCATTAAAAAAAAGTAGGCAAAAACCTTGAGAGATAGAAAGTACCTGTAATTTCACCCGCTCAAATCCTGAGTCTTGGAATGATGCTAATTTCTTTGTTTACTTGGAGTTTAGACGCCAACAAATTTTAGCAAATACCAAAAATTTATCCGAGAAGCAGTCAATATCACTAAATGATTTTATGCAGAGCTTCAAATATGAATTTCTTCCAGCAATCCATGTTGGTTTAACATGAGAAGAAGGTCACCTTTTCTATAGAGCTTTGGTGGAAGTTTAATGGCTGAAAGAGGTGGAAATTTGGTCGGAGATGGGCTAAGATGGCGAGCCAGCGAGCATTAGGGCTTTTAGTTAGTAGGGTCGACGGTATAGCTAGAGAAATTAAAGTTGATAGTTATATTTTTATTTTTCTAATTAATTAAAAAACAAATCAGTACAAAATGTTTGGCGGGTTAACAAAATTTTAGGAGGGAATAGGCAAAAACCATTCCGTTATAACTATTCCCAAAATTCCGTTCTAACAGCCCCGTTAAAATATGCTATGGCAACAATTGTATTTCACTGGTAACGGTTTTATACAAAGAGTGTGCTGATATCATCCGTACTCTACAGGAACGGTTATAACCGTTGCTATAGGGTCTCTATGGCAACGGTTCTATAACCGTTACAAAATAACTGTTACAATAGGCTCATTTTCTGGTAGTGCACTGAAATGCCCTCTAAAACGGAAAAGTGAACTTGCTACCTCTATTAGAGATAATAGACACCGGAACCCCATGTAACCTAATAATCTCATGAATAGAGATCCCTGCCAACCGCTCCGATGAATAAGTAGTGCATACTAGAATGAAGTGTGCGGATTTTGTCAGCCGATTAACAATCACCCAAACTAAATTAAACTTCCTCGAAGTCCGAGGGACACCACTCATGAAATCCATATTAATCCGCTCCCATTTCCACTCTGGAATAACCATACACTGAATAACACCGCCTGGTCTCTAATGCTTGTACTTGAACTGCTGACAATTAAGATATCAGGCTATGGGCTACATAATTCAAAATATCCTTCTTCATTCTCCTCCATGAGTAATGCTGTCTCAAGTACTAATACATCTTCGTGGCACCAGGATGAATGGAGTACCGCAAGCTGTGAGCCTCCTCTAATATCAACTCTCAAAGTCCATCTACATCGGGCACGCAAATTTGGCTCTACATCCTCAACACACCATTGCTATCAATAGTCACATCCCCGGCGTCATCGTGTTGAACTGTTTCCTTACGAATAAGAAAATATGGATCATCATACTGACGCTCTCTGATGCAATCATATAAGGAGGACCGAGAAACAACACATGCCAATACCCAACTCGGGTCCGAAATATTCAATCTCACCATCCGATTGGCCAACGCTTGAACATCAACTGTGAAGGGTCTCACCCCAACTGGAATACATGCCAAGCTGGCCATACTAATTGCCTTTCGACTCAAAGCATTGGCCACTACATTGGACTTCCCTTGATGAAACAATATGTTAATGTCATAATCCTTAAGCAACTCAAGCCACCACCGCTCTCTCAAATTAAGGTCTTTCTGTTTGAACAGATGTTGAAGGCTGCGATGATCAGTATACACCTCACAAGAAACTCCATACAAGTAGTGCCTCCAAATCTTCATAGCATGAACTATAGCTGCTAACTACAAATCGTGCACAAGATAGTTCTTCTCATGGGTCTTCAACAGACGACAAGCATATGAAATAACTCTACCTTCCTACATCAATACACATCCTATGACAACTCTCGTGGCATCATAATACACGGTGTGAGAACCTCAAGCTGATGGCAATATTAAAACATGAGCCACGGTGAATGCTGTCTTGAGCTTCTAAAAGCTCTCCTCCCACTCCTCAGACCACACAAATGGAGCACCCTTCTGAGTCAACTTAGTCAAGGGTGATGCAATAGAAGAGAATCCCTGAATAAACTGACGATAATATCCTGCCAACCCAATAAAACTACGGATCCCAGTGGCTGTGGTCGGTCTAGGCAAACTGCGCACCGCCTCTATCTTCTTTGGATCCTCCCGTATACCATCACTAGACACCACGTGTCCTAGAAAATCCACAGACTCAAGCCAGCATTCACACTTGAAGAATTTTGCATAAAGCTTCTCCTCCCTCAACCTCTGCAATACTACTCTTAAATATTGACCATGCTCCTCCTGGCTACCAGAGTACACAAGGATGTCATCAATAAACGCAATCACAAAGAAATCCTGATACGGCTGAAACACGATGTTCATAAAATGCATGAATGCGGCTGGGGCATTAGTCAGCCCAAAAGTTATAACTAGAAACTCATAATGCCCATATTGTGTCCTGAAAGCTATCTTCATGATATCAAAATCTCTCATTTTCAGTTGGTGATAGCCTGAATGAAGATAAATTTTCGAGAATACCCTCGCTCCCTGGAGCTTCAAACTAATCATCAATACGCGGTAGAGGATACTTGTTCTTCACTGTTACCTTGTTCAGCTTCTTATAATCAATACTCAGCTTTTTGTAATCAATACACATCCATATTGAGCGATCATTCTTCTTGACAAAAAACACAGGTGCACCTCAAAGTGACACACTCGGGCGATTGAACCCCTTATCTAGGAGTTCCTAAAGCTGCTCCTTCAATTCCTTTAACTCAGTCGGTGCCATACGATAAGGAGGTATAAAGATAGGCTGAGTGTCCGGCACCAGGTCAATACCGAAGTTAATATCCCTGTCTGGCGGCATGCCCGGCATGTCCGAAGGAAACACATCCGGAAAATCTCTCACAACGGGCACATAATCAATACTAGGAGTCTTAGGTCCAACATCTCTCACAAAAACTAAATATGATAAACATCCTCTCCCAACCATCCGCTGGGCCTTTAAGGAAGAAATTACACTGATGGGTACATAATTAGTCATATCATGCCACTCAATCCTCGGGATACCCTGCATAGCCAATATGACTATCTTGGCATGATAGTCTAGAATCGTGTGGCAAGGAGATAGCCAATCTATGCCCAAAATAACATCGAAATCAATCATGCTCAAAAGCAGCAAGTCAACTCAGGTCTGCAGACCTACACATGGTCTACTATAATGGTATCACCCACTAGGGTAGATATGTGCAAAGGTAATGCAAGCCACCCTCGGGTCGTACCCAAATGATGAGCAAAGTATGAAAATACATAGGAATAAGTGGAACCAGGATCAAACAAGACTGAGGCATCTCGGTGACAGACTGAAATAATACCTATGATTACAACATCTGAGGTAATAGTATTTGACCGTCCCTGAAGAGCATAAAAACGAGCCTGTCCACCTGATCGGCCTCCCCCTCGAGGGTGACCCCTAGATGCCTAACCCTCATCCCTAGCTGGCGGGGCGGGTGCTGAAGAATATCGACAAAAAGATGAAGGCTGACCCCTTTACTATGACTTACTGCTGCGGCGCCGATGACACTGCCTCCACAAATGCCCAAACTCCACGCAATCATAACAACTCCCTGGTGGTGGGGAATGTGACTAAAGGGAACCCCACACATCATAATGACTGGCTGATGCACTCGATCTGGAGGAACCCTGAATAGACGAGGCACAAGACGAACTCTGCTATGGAAGTGCACTAAGAGTTGGCTGACTCTACTGAGAGCCTTGATAAGCCCGACAAGAAGATGAACCATGGTGCTCTAAACGAGCTGGCTGTGGAAGACTGAAAGATCAACCTCTGCTCCGGTGACCCTAACTCTAGAATGAGCACCGCTTAAACTACCTGACCCTCTAGGACACTTAGCCTTCTTCTCCTCGCGCTCACAACGATGATCTGTCTCAATGTGACAAGAAATATCCACTTCATCCTTAAAGGTATGACTCATTAACATCTCTTGAGTCATCAAAATACAGATAGGATAAATAAGTTCGTACATAAACCGCTTGATACTCTCCTGATTAGTCGGAACCATCCCTGGAGCATAATGAGCTAACTTTGAGAAACTCGTCTCATACTCCATCACAGACATATCTCCCTGACGAAGCCACTCAAACTACCAACGTAGCTCCTCTCTCTGTGATCGCGGTACCCACTTCTCCAGAAAAATAGTGGAGAACTCTTGCCCTGTCAATGGTGTTTCACCTACCGGCCTATGCCGCTATGCCTCCCACGAAGCAAAGGCTGCTCCTGAGAACTGAAAGGTAGTGAATGATACCCCTCCCGACTCTAAGATCCCTGTTGTTCGAAGCATACGTTGACACTTGTCTAGAAAACACCGGGGCCTATAGTGTCTGTAAACCATGCACTACCTGCTCAGGACTGCAAGCTGTGGGGGTCTCATGACCACCCCCGATTTGAGATATCGCTGCCGGATAAGTGGCCGAGACGGCCTGAGCTAGGCGAGTGCAAATCAGTAAAATTTGAGTTAGGGCCTCCATAAGACCCGGGATCATAATAGGCATAGCTGGTGCATGAGCAGATGCTGCTGCAACATTGATAGCTGGAGGCTGATTCAAAATAGGGGCAACTGGTGGGTAAACTGGTACTGCCCCAGCTGCTCTACCCCGACCACCAACACTACCGCGTCCACGACCTCTAGCAGATGGCAATGGTGGTCGTTTGCGATGTCTGGTAGCACGAGTTCTCGCCATAAGTGAGAGAATAGAATACAGAAGTTTAGTTCTCGAAACAACAAAGTCGCACAACAAGAATTTTAGGAATTTGAAGTTTTCCTAAAGGTTCTGTAGCCTCTCAAGGATAAATACAGACGTCTCCGTACTGATCCACAAGACTTTACTAAAACGGCTCATTATTCGCGAGACCAAGCAACCTAGGCTCTGGTACAAACTTGTCATAACCCCAACCTGGTCGTGATGGAGCCCAACACACTACTAGGAAACACCAACCATTCATAACAATTTCCCCAATTATCTAAACAAGTACAGATAAAGCTATTTAAGTCAAAGTCTGAAATATTGATAAAAATACTAAAAAATCTAGCTGAATACCGAAATATCCCAACTAGGACCCGGTGTCATGAACATGAGCCTCTAATGACAAACTAAAATCCTACTACAAGTCTGTCTAACACTGATAATACGAAAATTAAGGATAAAGATAGAGGGGAGAATACTCAGCTGCGAATGCCATGTAACTACCCCAAATACTCCTAGAAGGAATCTCTGAATCAACTAGAATCACTCCGCCTGAGAAGAAGGATATGGATCTGCACACATGGTGCGGGGAGTAATGTGAGTACTTCCAACTCACTGGTAATAAAGGTGAATAACACTGAAAGTATAAAATTCAAAAAGGGCACAAATAATGCTATCTTAAGCAGTAAACCAAATAAATAGTAGAATCCATGAAAACATAGCAAAACATTCTCTTTAAAGGAATAAATTAAACAAGAATACACAAGTAAGATCAGCTGTTGTTACCTGATAGGTTTGCCATTTTTACCTAACCAAATTGTTTTTCAGTGTCATTGTTACCACTAGTCAGTCATTGTTACATGAGTGGTAAGTCATTGTTACTTTACCGAAACACATATAACAGTGTCATTGTTACCATTGTTCATTTCAAAGGGGTACCGCATGCTCACTATAGGTGTGCAGACTCTGGAGGGCCTCCTTCAGGCCAAGCGCTATCAATAAGGCCTGAAAGCCTGAATAATATCAACACGAGGCCTAAAAGCATGCTCACAATACATTCGAGGCCTGAAAGTCTCCTCACATATCACTCAAGGCCTAAACGCCTCCTCACAGAACAATCGAGGCATGAAAGCCTCCTTACATCACTCTTTATGCCCTCACATATGGCCCTGTGCCTCAATCAGTCCAAAATAGTCAAAACAAAAGCCTCTAGGGCACAAGTAAAACAATAATACTCAGCTCAAATGATAGGTCAAATATCAGTTAAAAACTACATGTTTGAGTAAAATATAGCTGAGTTCAAAAAATAGTATATATCACACGGAGTGAGTTCAAATAATATCTCATATAGTGAGGGAAATAGTGATTATAGTTCATAAAGAGTTCAAACAAAAGGCAATAAGCCCCAAGTATGGTGATGAGCCCAAGTTTTAATGATAACAACAAATCATTTGCAAATATGCAGTAAAAACCAACAACCGAGACTGATCAAGTCATGACCCCCAACGATGCTCTACCCCACGCTCAGGTCCAGCATGCAAGTAACCTTAATGCAGCACTAAGATGTGCAAATCTGGGGTTTTAAACCCTTAGAATATCATTCACAAGTATTACTCACCTCAAGACGGCCTATAATCTAGTTCGCCAAGCCTTTCCCTCTCGTATCTACCTCCTTGCGCGTTGAACCTGATCAAAACCATAAGGGATACGTCAAAATAGGCCAATAAACCATAACCCAATCGAAATGAATCTAAAAACAACAAAAATCACGAAGTTGGTAAAACCCGAGCTAGGGTCCCACTTCTTAAAAAATTACAAAATTTTCATTTCCAGAATTCTCGTCTCACCACGAGTCCGTACACATAAAATACATAAGAATCAGAGACCATTTGACCCCTCAAATCGTCACTTTAGACTCTCTTAGGCTTCAAGGCCTAAACTCCATTTTTACCCTTTAGTTCCTTGAATTTTCAGCGATTAAATCATGTTTTTACAACATAATAACATAATCCGAGTCCAGATATCCATACATGATGAATCTCCTTTGAATCCTCTTCAAAATAGCCCAAAAATTGCCTAAGTCTGTAGTCCAAAATGTTTTCTCACTTCTGAAAATCGAATACACTGATTCATTAAACCCTTGTTCGATTTTTGCTTCTGCGGTCCAGCTACCTCTTTTGTGGGACAACTTCTCCGGCATTTAGACCACTTATGTTATTTCACTTAAACCCACTACAACCGCTTCTGCGGTCTTAAACAGCTTGTGTAGTAGCCGCCTCTGTTATCCACTTGAGAGCTTCAGCGGTCTCAACATAAAACCCATGACCACTTGTGCGGTCACTTATCGCTTCTACGTTGTCCGCTTTTATGGAACTCTTCCACTTTTGTGAATAGGCCAGCCCCTCGACCAGACCGCTTTTGCGATCGACCAGCCGTATCTACGGAACAGCTCTTGCGGTCCTTTTTTCTGCAGATGCAGAAATACTAAGAGCCTCAAATACAGACCTATTGCCAAACTTCAAAATTCCCGTTTAACCTTCCCAAATCACCCCAAGGCCCCCGAGACCTCAACCAAAAGCACCAATACCTCCAACAACCTTATACAAATTAGTTCTAATTTTCAAAACACGTCAAACAATGCTAAAACCAATAAATTACATCGGATTCATGCCTTATTTTCCTTAAAACGTCTGAAATATTCATTCAACCAAAAACCTGACCGAACAATGTCTGAATAACCTAAAAATTTGCAGATATATCAAAAATCACCTAACGAAGCTACTGCAACTCCTCGAAATTCCATTCAAACCCTCAGATCTAAATCTCACCTACCAACCCGAATCCACCAAAATTCAAACTTCGCCAATTCAAGCCTAATTCTACACCGAACCTCTAAATTCAATTCAGATTGTACTCCTAAGTCACAAATCATACCCCTAAGCTAACTCTATCACCGGAATTCACATTCGAGCCCTTTAACCACATAGCGAACTTCCAATTGATTTTTTTAAAACAAGTTTCCTTCTTAGAGGCTATGTGCCTTATTTTCAATCAAAATCAATTCAATTACACCCGATCGACTCTAATACTGATACTGAGACATGAAGCAACATAACAAGGGGGAAATAGGGTGGTAGGTCACATGACGACGGGCCGGGTCGTCATAGTTATTCCTTCTCCCTCAACTCTAGAACACCATGAATCAACAGGGAAGACCTTCAATGTGGAAAAATTATAAGTTAGTACATTATGTTAAATAATATTGAAATTATAAGATAAATATAGAACATAATATTTACTTTCTAAGTAAATTCTAAATCTAATTATTTCTTCTATTCCTCCTCTACCCAATAAGAAACATCACAAAATGTTCCTTCCGGTTTATTTCTTATTTCATAAAACCAATGTTGTAGCTTCACTTGAATGAAATCCTTCATTCTTAATATACGTAGCTCCCTTGCTTCTAATAGGATATAATTCATTGACTCAACAATGTTTGTTGTGAGCATGTCATATCTTCGTCGTGGACTACGAGAACATGTTCATCATTTTGGTGGTTCTTCCATCAAGTACTCGTAAGCCTTCTTAACTTTTGCTATATTTGACATGTATAGGTCAAATTTTATGCACCTGTATACTGTTGCAGCACTTTGAAAAAGTTTTATGACCTCACTTTTCACCTTCCTTCACTTTAGGTTCTGCTCCAATTGATAGATGCAAATCTCATGATGCTTTTAGTATATACCTTTGCAATTTCATTTGCAATAGCTTGATGCCTGTCTGATATAAAAATAAAATTCTCGCTGCTCCCAATTGCATTGCGAAGCTGACTACAGTACCACTCTTAGGAATTTTTATTTTCAGATTCTACTATTCAAAAAGCTAGTGGGAAAATTTGGTTATTTTCATCTTTTAAAATTGAAATCATTAAAACACCACAAAATTTTGACTTCAAAAAAGTTGCATCAACAACAATCAGTGATCTATAATGATTCCAACCAGCTATTAATGATCCATATGCGTAAAACATATAAAGAAACCTAAAAATACAATATAAAACAAGGTTAAGAGAAGTTAAGAACAGGTAGTTCTAAACTTCATATTACAAGGTTAAAAGTTAAGGATAGTCAGTCCTCAACTTAGAATTTCAAGTTATAAAGTTAAGGACATGTGCTCCTGAACTTTGATTTCAATGTTTAAAACTTAAGGACGACAGTCCTTAACTTTGAATTACAAGTTCAAAAGTTAAGGACAACCAGTCCTGAACTTCTGCTTACAAGTCAAAAATTAACAGGGTTAAAGACAACATGTCCAAAATTTTATTAAACGTACTAATAAACTCTTTTTTTTATTGTTTGCCTATTGTTGTCGTCTATCTTTATGTTAGTATAAGTTCCTGGGTTTTACTTGTCATCATATACAATTATGAAGACAATAGTTCATAATTCTCTTGGGAAGTTCCTTTTATTAAAGCAGAAGCCTGTTGAATAGCACGCCACGCTTTGTGATATCCAATGTCTAGCCATGAAAGTTTTGCATCTCTTCCATGACAAAAGCTAGTGTAACTTCAAACCTTGGGTCCCAAAGATTGTTGATAATGTAACCACTAATCAACTTTGAAGTAGCATGCCTTTGATCTTCTTTCGTTGTGTCAATAGAGCAGTCGTGCTTTTTCTCAATCTTTACTATCTTGAACAATGTTGAATCTTTAATTCTTAAAGCACGCACACACCAACAACACCTATCACATTGCATTTCAAAGAATATCTTGTTGAGCTTGATCTAACAACCATGAATTCAAGTCCTTTAATTGTTATATTGGAAAAATAGTTAATTATACTCTTAATCTTGTGAAATATTGACCCTCTTTTATTTCTTCCAACAAAGCATTTTCATCTTAATATTGTAGTTGGAGATTCTTGTTGTTTAAATTTTGATCTTCATCTAGTTAGTTGAGAAGTGGTTTTTTCAGCAACTTCTTTGATTACCGGTGGACTCTCTAAGACTTGAATACCCAAAGCTTGTTCGTTGTCAGTCTCTATAATGCTTTGTCCTTCTACTTAAATATAATATTGTTGAAGCACCTCTTCAGTTATTGGTTGAGTTTCATCCATATCTATTTCCATTTTCTGTTGCAGTCGTCTTGATTGTCATCTTGAGATTCTCTGTTGACATGTGTTAGAAGCACCTCTTCAGCCTTAATATATTTCCATTATCTGTTCATTGCTTATTGATCCAAAAACGTTTTTCGAAAATATCAATAATGAAATGACAGCCCGTGAAGAGTGAATAGTTTTTGTTGGGATGACCCGACCCTACGTCACATGATTTAGTGCCCTATTTCCCCCATTTTCTACTTCCTTATGTTTCATTATAGGAGCCTTGAATGGATGAGTTGAATTGGATTGGTTTTCGATGGAAATGAGACACTTAGTCTCTTAAAGGATGGCTTATTTTGAAAAAGTCAACCGGATGTTTACTATTGAGTTGGAGGGTTTGAAGGTGGTTTTCATTGATTCAGTTAGCTTCGGGGGATGATTTGCGACTTAGGAGTGTGATCAAAATTTTGTTTTGGAGGTCCGGTGTAGAACTACGCTTGAATTGTCAAAGTTAGTGTTTTGGCGAATTCTGGTTGATAAGTGAAATTTTGATCCGATGGTTGGAATTGGATTCCCAAAGATGTCGTATCTTCGTTCGGTGATTTTGTATGTGTGTGCAAAATTTCAGATCATTCGGAGGTACTTTGGTTGGGTTTTTAATATGCATAATTCAGAAGTTTTGGATGTGTGACGACCCGACCTGAATTCTCCGGAGTTACCGCCTCATTTTCCCCATTTTATGCTTCTTCATGATCAGTGTGTGTTAGAGTTGATTTGGATTGTTTTGGTAGAAAATGAGACACTAGTCTCTTTAAAGAAGGTTTGGTTTGGAAAAGTCAAATGGATATTGACTTATGAGTTATAGGGCTCGGATGTGATTTCCAGTGATTCGGTTAGCTTCGGGGGATGATTTGTGACTTAGGAGTGTGATCAAAAATGATTTTGGAGGTCCGGTGTACAATAAGATTTGAATTGGCAAAGTTAGTATTTTAGGGAATTTTGGTTGATTGGTGAGGTTTTGATCTGAGGGGCGGAATAAAATTCTGATAGTTGTAGTATCTTTGTTAGCTGATTATGGATGTGTGTGCAAACTTTCAGGTGATTCGGAGGTAATTTGGTTGGGTTTTTAATCGAATGCGTGTTTCGGATGATTTTGAAGAACTTAGGCTTGGATTCGTTTGGAATTGAGGAGTTTAGTGTTATCTGATGCGCAATTTTTTTCCATTACTCTCTCTCTCTCTCTCCTCAGCTCCCCCAACGGTAACTTCACCCAGCAGCCCCCCCAGCTCCCAACCCTCCTCCCCCCTCCTCTAGCAACCTCCCCCTACGGCGACCCCCCCTCCGGCGACCCTTCACCAGCGATGCTTCACCGGTGACCCCCCAGTGAGTCTCTTTCTCTCTCCTCTGTCTCTCTCTCCTTGCTTCACTACCCTAGCCCTCATCCCCTACCCACCCCTTGCTATCCATAAACCCGGTGACCCCCTTTCTTCGGCGACCCCCCCAGTAAGTTACCTCTGTTCCTCTCCTCTCTCCCCTCTACACACTATCTCATCCCTATTCCCCCTTCTCTCACACCCCTACCCCACCCTCTTCGTTTTTGTGACTTTTAGGTAACCCCTCCCCTTTCCCTAGCTAGGCAGCCCCCCTCCCCCCACCACTTTTTTGAAGGTTTGTTGTGTGTGTGATTTTTAGGTACTAGCCACGTCAGACAAGGCGAGCTTTCGGCGTGAAGAGAAAAGCATCAACGGACGTAACGTGTAAGAGCTAGCGGTAGTTGATATCGGGCGAATCAAAGTGTACTTCCAGGTTTTTCCATCGGGAGTTGGTACCTCCCGACCTCATATTCACTCTGTACACCTTTTTATGTTTCTAGCTAAATATTCTGTGTGTGGTTTACTTTGTCGATTCCTAACTTGCATTATTTTGAGTATTCCGCTATAATACGTGTGCGCAACTGTCCTCCGTAATTTGTTGGAGGGATAGTGGCCGTAACGGGGGAAGGTAGTGTAAGGTCATGTCCTCTGGGGGCGGGGGTGTTGGCAGGGGTGAGTAGAGGGCTGGGAGTGGTTCTGCGGGTAGGGCGGGAGGAAAGGGTGGGAAGAGGGTAGAGGACGCTCTTAGATTATGGATCGGGTCGTGGAACATATGCACCCTGACGGGAAAGTCTATTGAGTTGGCGAAGGTTCTCTGGAAGAGGAGGATCAACATAGCCTGTGTCCAAGAAACTAGGTGGAAATGGTCGAATGCGAGGAATGCAGACGGGTTTAAGTTGTGGTATTCTGGGGCCGTGAGAGGTAAGAATGGTGTGGGAATTTTGGTGGATAGGGATCTAAGGGAGTCCGTGGTTGAGGTTAGGCTAGTGAATAATAGGTTAATGTCTATTAAGTTGGTTATTGGGGGTTGCATCCTCAACGACATCAGCGCTTACGCACCACAAGCGGGCTTGGATGAGGAGGTTAAGAAGCGCTTTTGGGAGGGCTTGGATGATTTGGTGAGTAGTATTCCCCAATCTGAGAAGTAAGTTATTGGAGGGGACTTTAATGGTCACATTGGGCTGATGCTGGTGGTTATGGCGAGGTTCACGGTGGCTTTGGCTTTGGGGTTAGGAACGGAGGAGGCACGTCACTGCTTGATTTTGCTAGGGCTTCTGAGCTCCTAATTGCGAACTCGACATTTCAGAAGAGGGAAGAACATTTGGTCACCTTCAAAAGTTCGGCGGCAAGGACCCAGATTGATTACCTCCTTCTCAGAAGGAGCGATAGAGGCTTATGCAAAGACTGCAAGGTTATTCCGGGGGAGTCCCTTTCGACTTTGGAGGAGTGCTCGAAGACGATCGCGAATTAGATGGGGTGCTCTGACTAAGGAGAAAGCCCAGGAGTTTGAGAGGAGGTTAGTTGATGGTGGAGATTGGAGAAGTTCTGGGGAAGCGGACGCAATGTGGTCAGAAACGGCGAACTTGGTTAGGGAGGTAGCACGTGATGTGCTCGGGGTAGCCAAGGGCTATTCATGCAGACATTAGAGTGACTGGTGGTGGAATGATGTAGTCCAAGAGAAAGTGGAGGTAAAGAAGGCGGCGTTTTCTAAGTTGGCAGGGAGCACTAACGAGGATGAAAGGAGAGTGAACAAGGAGACCTACAGGGTGGCGAGGAAGGAAACAAAAGCTGGCAGTTACAGAAGCTAAAAATGCGGCGTTTGGTCGCATGTACGAGGAATTAGGGGAGAGCGGCGAGGACGGGAAGTTATTCCAGTTAGCTAAATTAAGGGAGAGGAAGGCGCGTGATCCAGACCAAGTCCGGTGCATCATGGACGAGGATGGTAGAGTTCTGATGGGTGAGTCTCAGGTTAAGCAGAGGTGGCAGGCATACTTTCGAGATCTACTTAACGAGGAGGGGGATCAAAACATAGAGCTTGGGGAGCTGGGGCATTCAGAGGACCAAAGAGACCTTGGGTACTGCAGACGTATTAGGGTGGAGGAGGTCATAGGGGCTTTGCGAAGGATGAGTAGGGGCCGAGCGACCGAGCCTGACGAGATCCCGGTGGAGTTATGGAAGTGCATGGGTAGGTCAGGAGTGAAGTGGCTATCCAAGTTATTCAATGCGATCTATAGGACTAAAAGGATGCCGGAGGAGTAGAGGTGGAGTACGGTGGTGCTCTTGTACAAAAACAAAGGGGATATCCAGTGTTGCAACAACTATAGGGGCATCAAATTAATAAGTCACGCCATGAAGGTCTGGGAGCGGGTGATCGAGGCGAGGGTGAGGGAGATGATGTCTATATCGATGAACCAGTTTTGTTTCATGCCGGGTCGCTCCACTACAGAAGCTATCCACCTTGTCAGGAGATTGGTGGAACAGTTCAGGGATAAGAAAAGGACATGCACATGGTGTTTATCGACTTGGAGAAGGCGTATGACAAGGTCCCAAGGGAGGTGCTATGGAGGTGCCTGGAGGCGAAGAGCATGCCGGAAGAATACATCAGAGTAATCAAGGACATGTACGATGGAGCTAAGACTAGGGTTAGGACGGTGCGCGGTGACTCAGACCATTTCCCGGTGGTTATGGGGCTCCATCAAGAATCGTCGCTCAGCCCTCTCTTGTTTGCCTTGGTGATGGATGCTATAACCCGACATATTTTGGGGGATGTGCCTTGGTGCATGCTATTTGCTGATGACATAGTATTGATAGATGAGATGAGGGTCGGTGTGAATGAGAGGCTAGAAGTATGGAGAGAGACTCTCGAGTCTAAGGGTTTCAAAATAAGCAGATCTAAGACTGAATACCTGGAATGCAAGTTAAGCGCCGAGCCGAGCGAAGTAGGCAGGGATGTAACGATTGGATCTCAGGTCACCGCTAAGAGAGACAGTTTCAGATATCTTGGGTCGGTGATTCAGAAGGATAGAGAGATTGACGGGGATGTCAATCATCGTATAGGAGCGGGATGGTCGAAGTGGAGGCTTGCATCAGGAGTCCTATGTGATAAGAAAGTGCCACTGAAACTCAAGGGAAAATTTTATAGAGCTGTGGTTAGACCCGCCATGTTGTATGGGGCGGAGTGTTGGCCGGTGAAGAACTCTCATGTTCAGAGAATGAAGGTTGCGGAGATGAGGATGCTCAGGTGGATGTGTGGACTCACCGGGTTAGATAAGATTAAGAATGAAGTTATTCGAGAGAAGGTGGGGGTGGCCCCGGTGGATGAGAAGATGTGTGAAGCGAGGCTCAGGTGGTTCGGGCTTGTACGGAGGAGAAGTCCTGATGCCTCGGTGAGAAGATGTGAGCTACTGGCAGTGGTCGGCATGAGGAGAGGCAAAGGGAGGCCTAAGAGGTATTGGGGAGAGGTGATTAGGCATGACATGGCTAGGATGCATATTTCTGAGGACATGGCGCTTGATAGAAAGGTCTGGAGGTCTAGTATCAGGGTTGTAGGATAGGGGCTCCTAGAATTTTTGCACTCCTTTCCCGGGGTTGGGTGAGGCCTGTCAGGGCACCTCATAGTTGATTCGTGCATTGGATTGTGTCCCCCTTATTGTAGTTATTTATGGTAGCTACTGTTTGATATTATTGCATGCCATTTTATGTATAATTCTAATGTTTAGATAACTATTTATGCGATTTCTGCCGGAATTACTAATGTTCTTTTGTTTTTGTTTTTGTTGTTGCTTTCCCTTTCCTTCTCTAAGCCGAGGGTCGATTGGAAACAGCCTCTCTACCCTTTTGGGTAGGGGTAAGGCTTGTCTACGTATTACCCTCCCCAGACCCCACCTTGTGGGACTATACTGGGTAGTTGTTATTGTTGTTGTTGTTGTTGTTGTAGTGTTATCTGATGCGTCTTGATGATTGGAACGAGTCTGGGTGGTGTTTTAGGATGGATTGGCACTTTTGGTTGAAGTCCCGGGGTCCTCGGGGTGATTTTGGATAGCTAACGAAGATTTGTTGACTTGGTATTGCACCAAAAAATGCAGCAGCTCTGCAGGCCAAAGTTTTGCCTTCGCATTTGTGGTTGGTCTCACGCATTCGGGAAAGGGTATTTTTCCGGACCATCATGTTTGTGAGGGTGGATTTGCGTTCGCGTAGGTGCATGGGGTCCTGCCGAGTTTGTTCACCGCATTCACGACCATAGGGTTCACATTTGCGTAGGAGGAGTAGCTGCTGCATTGCGTTCGTGGGTGGGTCACTACGTTATGATTCACGTCCAAGCAACAGTCGTAGTCAATATAAACTGGTCCAATAAGTCCAGAATCGATCCCACAGGGAACTAACCTATCAATTACAATTTTCACAACACAAGAGTACTTCCGAATCAAGTTCCCAAAATTTCGAGTATATGTTTGTATGATTTTTGACTAACTACTTTTGCAAGAATTAAAAAGGCTTAAAAGAAAGAATTGAACGTGGAGTAAAATATTATGGACAAAGACTAAGGTATTGATTTCCCCTATTGATGGAATCCTTTATCATTATGCTCATACAAATTGTTAATATATTCTATCAATTATGAATGCTATTTGTACCGTAACCCTCCCCCGAGCAATTACGATAGTTTACTAGTGCACTCTCCCGAGCTACCCTAGCTAGCTTTAATTTGAATAGTTCACTTTAGATTGCATCCAAGACTTCGTTATTCCTAACCCCATCTTTACGCCTAAAGTTATAGATTCCTCCAATAACCTAGGTGTGGTGTTGTCACACCTCCTTTTTCCGCACCCGCGCGAGGGCGCGAGATAAAAGGGAGTTTTTCCAATTAAAGGACAATCGAAACGGGATTCGTTTATTAAGAGATTCAGAGTCGCCACTTGGGAAAATAATGGTGTCCCAAGTCACCGGTTTAATCCCGAACCGAGGAAATTTATGACTCTGTATTACAGTCTGCGAAACTAGAAATCCGGATAAGGAATTCTGTTAACCCGAGAGAAGGTGTTAGGCATTCCCGAGTTCCGTGGTTCTAGCACGGTCGCTCAACTGTTATATTCGGCTTATTTATCTGATTTATGACATGTTTTAACTTATGTGCAAATCTTAAATTTTAACTGCTTTTAATATTATTTATTATTTTAATAGAAAAATTACAACATCATAAAAATGCATCTCAAACCACGTCACAATCAATGTACCCGTGATTATCGACACATTCCGACTTTGTTGAGATTTGGATTTGGGTCACATAAATGTGCACCTGTATTTTGGAAGGTAATATTGTTAAAATGTGCGCCTAAAACAATTATGCGTTTTTAACTTTGCGAGGGCCATGGAAATTCGCTAAATGGCTTGCCTCGATTTCTAAAGAGTTAAAACTAATCAAGTGAGGGCCATGTGCTATGGATTTTGTTTGATATGGCACGCCTCAACTTATTCCCAGTGGTTTTATTATTAGAAATTATTATAATTGGGCTACATGAAATGCACCCCCGAGTTTGAAAATAATGCGTCATGACTATGTCACAGGAATCGTACCCATAATCACGATAATTTATTTAATCACACCTAAAGCAACTATTTGTGTATAGTAATTTCCTTTTTAGATAATGAAAAGTAATTGGTGACAGTAAGTTAAATGATCAATTGCTCTCATTGATCCAATAAGTGAATTTCGCAAAAGAAGGAAAGGTAATCCAACTCCTTAACTGAAATGGAAATCGACGTTGTTATCATCTGACAATTTCTATTTAGATTCTCCATTAGCTCTTCTAATTATAGCACAAAAACCTAGATACTTTATAATCATGAAGGAAATAGAGTATTTACAATTCAACCTTTCTGCTTAGTTTTTCTGTCTAAATCAAATTCCAGGTCCTATGGCCAAGATCATGCAAAAGACGTGATCTTGAAAGCTTTATCTCTTCTCTCTTATTTTTTTTTTATTTTTTTTTGTTTTCTTAAAGCTTTCCTTTTCAGTACCTTTTAACTGTGTTGGTAGACATGAATTAAAAAGAAAGGTTACTCAAAAAATAAAATAATAATGAAGCAAAGCCTGTGAGTAAACAAAAATATAAACAACACATAATTTTGCAATATGTTGAAACAGTATCAATAATCATAACAATGAGCATATCAAATATTTGAGTAGCAATATTTTAGTATCTTACTATATGCAACTTTTAAGCAAGAAAAACAAAATGCCAAGCGAAAAAAAACAGTAAGCACTATTACCTAGTTCCTCTGAATTGAAGACAAGGCTTTTGACCGGAACTTCGACTAACGACCTCGAACATAACCTCGGACAATGACCTCCGGCAAACTCGAACGGCAAATCTAACAAACAGAAACTCGCACAAGTTTGATAAGGACAAGGATGGGCTGTTTTGGAATAGAAATGAAGGTCGCCAAATTCAATGGAGGGTCGCTTGGTCGTGACAATTGGCTATGGAGCTATTTGGTCGAGGAAATGGTCAGAGACGGGCAGTGGCTGGTCGTCGTTGCTGTGACGAGGCGAAGGCGGCGACAACTGCTCGTCGATAGCAGACGCGAGCTGGTTCGTTGTGGGTTTTTTCCAGCGACTGGAGGAGCCGTTTGGACGTCAATGGTGATCGTAAGAGGCTAGCTTGTGGTGGTTGTTTGGCGAGCTGGACGGAGAGAGACGAAGATGTGCGTGTGTGTGAGTGATGAAGAGCGTCGATTGCTGGCAGCTATGGCGTCGAGCCGCTGCGGCTGTTTTCTTTGTTAAAGGGAAAGGGTTCTAAGGTTTTTTGTGTTCTGTTTCTCCGATGAACACGGCTGAAGAAGACGAAGTCAGAGAATGGGCGTGTTTAAAAGCTGTGCTCGTTTCTTTTTTTCACTATAGCATGAAACTGAGTCCGTGACTCATTCAGATAGTCCAACAGGTCGCCAACAATTGATGTACTCGATTCAGAACTTTCAGCACTCTCTGGAATTGAGCCGGAGGTGGAGCACCGTGGTGATGTGACCGATGAGAACTTGCGGAAATGAATGCGGCAATGATTATTGATGTTGTGGACATTAATGGAGAAAGGCGGTGATTGAGGGAATTTTGAGAGAAGTAGTGAAGGTTTTCTGAAAACTGGATCTGGTTGGAGGAAAAATGGAATCGAGCTATGGTATTGGCCGCCTTTTCCTGTGAAACACTACAACTATTGATAATAGGTGAATTTGACTATAATTATACCCTAAATAATCACACTTTATTATAAGAATAATGTTGTTAAGAGGACAAAATGCTTTGATTAGTGTTTGATTGTGTTTTACAGGTACATGTGATGCTTTGGATGCCTTAAAAAGCCATTTTGAAGCCATAAGTTGATGAAAAGGCCAAGAGAAGAGCTAAAGTGAAGAGGGCTGGACGAAGCAGTAAAGAAACAGAAGCACTGTTCATCCGCGGTCCACTCGCGGTCGCGGATGAACCGCGAAAAACGAAGCCCTCTGAATCTGGACTGTTCGCGGTCCGCTCGCGGCCGCGAACGAACCGCGGAGGTCCCAGCGGCAGTTATCCTAATTGGACTCTAATTTGTTTTCTTAGCCCTAAAACCTCTATATAAACCCCTAGTTTGCCCCATAGAGGCATGTACTTTATTTCTTCAATACTTTTGCAAGGTTTTAGTAGGAGAGATTCCTCTCAAACTCTTTCTATTATTTTATATCAAGAAATTCTTTATGATTTCAATGATTATTCTTTTTGTTTCTTCAAGCATGAGTAGCTAAATTCTTTTCTAAGGTTTTGATGGAACTTATTGATAGATGAACTTATCGTTTATGTGATTACAAATTGTGACTTAGATTTCTATTTGTTCAACTTCATTCTTATTGTAGTTAATTGGTAGACGTCCCAATTAGCGGTGCCTATTTAATGTGCATAACTTGGAAAAGAGTGCATATTTAGGTTTATTGTTGAACAACACCACACCTAGGTTATTAGAGGAATCTATAATTTTAGGCGTAAAGACGGGATTAGGAATAACGAAGTCTTGGGTGCAATCTAAAGTGAACTATTCAAATTAAAGCTAGCTAGGGTAGCTCGGGAGAGTGCACTAGTAAATTATTGTAATTGCTCGGGAGAGGGTTACGATACACATAGCGTTCATGATTGATAGAATATATTAACAATTTGTATGAGCATAACGATAAGGGATTCCATCAATAGGGGAAATCAATACCTTAGTCTTTCTCTATATTATTTTATTCAACATTCAATTCTTTCTTTTAAAGCATTCTTTAATTCTTGCAAACTAGCTATTCGAAAATCATACACAAAGATACTCAAACTTTTGGGAACTTGATTCGTAAGTACTCTTGGGTTGTGAAAGTTGTGATTGATAGGTTAATTCTCTGTGGGATCGATCTTGGACTTATTAAACCAAGTTATATTGACTACGACCGTTGCTTGGACGTGAATCAATTTTGGCGCCGTTGCCGGGGACTTAACGGAATTATCAATTGCCATTGCCAGAACTTCAAGATTCTTGTGTATTCAGGTTCTTTCTACACTCTACATTGAATATTTTGACGTTCGTTGATTTGGGTATTCAGGTGCATGCCTAGAAAATCTGCAAGGACTGGAGAACTAATTGAAGGACTCTCAGACCCCGAGCAAACCTTCCGGGCACGTAACAAAGCCATCAAACAAATTCAACAATCTCAACAACCAATCAAACTAGACTTCGACATGGGTGACATGAACGCTCAAAACCAACAAGCAGGGCTAAACATGCAAGAGGCACAGGAGGCACAAGAAGGTGCATTGTTCGACTGGGCACAACCCACAGCGGATAATTTGGCAACTGCCATCGTTGTGCAAGCAATTCAAGCTGAGTCTTTCCAGATTACCAACAACATGCTTCACTTGTTGCAAAACAAGGGATTATTCTCTGGGTCTCAGGTTGAAGATCCACAGCAGCACCTCAAAAACTTTCTATCAATATGCAAAACACAAAGGCAACCGAATGTAACTCCGGAAGCTATCGGATTACTACTTTTTCCATTCTCAGTTACAGGAGCAGCACAGATATGGCTAAACTCACTCCCAATAAACTCCATTGCAACTTGGGATGAGTTAGTCAAACAATTCCACAACAAGTTTCATCCACCCAACAAAACAGCTCAACAAATTGATGAGATTGTGAGCTTCAAACAAAAACCATTGGAAACACTACATGAAACTTGGGGAAGATTCAAAGGCATGCTTGTTATGTGTCCTCACCATGGGATTCCTGAACAGATGTTGGGTCAAAGGTTCTACATGGGACTTTCAGACAGTATGAAGAACATTGTAGATGCTTCAGCAAGTGGGGCTTTTCTGAGCAAGACTTGGAGAGAAGGCCAAAATTTTCTAGACAAGATGGCTCAAAATTCCGGGTGGACGTCCAGGAATGCTCCTATCACACCAGTAGTACACTCTGTACCTCTGGATCCATCCAACACTCTAGAGGAGAACATGGCAACTTTATTGACACAGATGAGCATCCTAACAAAGAAGGTGGAAGAATCAGGGGTTAAGCAGCAAGTTCACATTGTAGATACTACCAATGGTGGTTTATGCACATCTTGCATTAGCCAACCCATAGGTAATCCATGGGCTGCAGACCAAGAACATCATCATCAGCATGAAGATATGAACTATGTGGCTAACTATGGAGGACAGCGACAAGGTAATCAAAACCGGGGCCAACAGGCTCCAATGCAATACAGACCTCCCCAGCCACAATTCAATGCAGCAGGTATGAGGCCACCACACAACATGGCTCCATATCCTAGACCTCAGAATTTCGGCAATCAGCAGCAGGGATATCATCCACCCCCACCACCACATGGGGGCAGGCATGACGATGGGTTTGCAAGGTTGGAAGCTATGATGCAGCAGGTAATTGGGTCAAACACTAAGACCAATGAAAGAATAGATGCACATGATGCAGCGATCAAAAATATGGAAGTGCAGATGGGGCAGATTGCTATGTCTCTCAACAACCGTCCTCAAGGGACATTACCTGCAGATACACAAACGAACCCAAAGGACCAAATCCCAAAGCAAATAATGGCAGTGACTCTGAGAAGCGGTAGAGATCTTGATGCTGAGAATGAAAGTGAAAATATTGACAGACAGGCTGAGACACCTGCGCCATTGCACATTGAACTGGATGAATCCACAGGATTGACAAAAGCCACGGTCCAACCAATTGCTGATAATAAAGAAGCACAACAGGGAGCGGAAAAAGTAGCCGAACAGGTAGAGCAGCAGGTTGAAGAAAAAGTGATAGAAAAAGAAAAATCCCAAGTCACTGGGAAGAAGAGGCCTCCACCACCATTCCCCCAAAGGTTGGCCAAACACCAAAATAAGGAACAATACAAAAAGTTCTTCGAGATGCTCAAGCAAATCCAGGTAAACATTCCATTAATTGAAGCTTTAAAAGAAATGCCTGGTTATGCTAAGATGATGAAGGATTTGATGTCGCGGAAATTTGATTTCCAAGACTTGGCCACAGTTACACTTACCCAGACTTGTAGTGCAGTAGTCTCCAGACCCATTGCTGAGAAGCTATCTGATCCAGGTAGCTTCACCATCCCATGCACTATAGGGAATTATGCCTTCACTAAGGCTTTATGTGATTTGGGGGCAAGCATTAATCTCATGCCCTTAGTTATCTATAAGAGGTTAGGTATTGGGAGAGCCAGACCCACCTCTATGCTTTTACAGCTTGCTGACAGCACGGTTAAGCATCCATTTGGTATTATAGATGATGTGCTAATCCAGGTTGGGAAGTTCGTGTTTCCCGCCGATTTTGTTATTCTTGATTGCAGGGTCGACGAAGAAATTCCTATAATCTTAGGAAGACCATTCCTAGCCACCGGGAGAGCTCTAATTGATTGTGAGACCGGGGAACTCAAGATGAGGTTGAATGATGAGGAAATCATATTCAATGTGCAAAAATCCATGAGGCGCCCTAGTGAGTTCGCAAATTGCTCTCTCATTGATGCGGTTGATGTGATAGTGGAGACAGATGATGCAGAGTTGACCATTGAAGATCCACTTCAAGCATGCCTGATGAACTTGGAAGAGGTAAATGGTGAAAGTTTAGCAGAATGGGTACTATCTCTGGAAGGAAAGGGGTTTTGGGAGAGAGAGCTTGAATTTGAGCCTCTACACTTAGAGAAAAGAGAGACCCCTCCTGCAAAACCATCCATAGAAGAGCCACCAAAGCTAGAACTTAAACCACTACCATCTCATCTCAGGCATGAATTTCTAGATTCTAACTCCACTTTACCTGCTATTACTTCATCTGGTTTGCTAGATGTGCAGGCTCAAAAGCTTATACAGGTACTAAAAGAATGCAAGACTGCCATTGGGTGGACCATGGCAGACATAAAGGGGATCAGCCTTGCATACTGCATGCACAAGATTCTCCGGGAAGAGGGGCACAAACCTTCTAGGAAACGCAAAAGAAGGCTGAACCCGAATTTGAAGGATATAGTGAAAAAGAAAGTGATAAAGTGGCTAGATACGGGGTAGATCCCAGGTAAGTTGTCTCACCCTTCTGTGCTATACATGTATTATTATGCCATGAGGACATGGCATATTTTTAAGTGTGGGGTGGGAAACGTATCTTGTACATGATGTATATATTAGTGTAGTAAGTAATATAAAATAATAAAAATACAAAAAAATCAGAAAATTTTAAAAATCCAAAAATATTAGTAGAGGACTCTTCCTGATGACGGACTATTTAGGACAAGTACTCTTGAGGGAAGTAGTCCACGTAGGAATTTTTCTTTCTTTTATTTTCTTTTTATAGGTAATGTATCATTCCCCCTTGGTTTTTCTTTTGACCACGGTTCTTTTCCAAGGGTTTTTATTTGAACCGGGTTAGGTAGATTTTTCTTTTCTTAGGATTAGAGGTAAAAGGGCAACATGTAACCCCGAATATGCACATTAGCAAAAGCGTAAATTGAACTTGAGAATGTATCTTCTAAACTTGATTGTAGAATCTCAATATGCCTTAAATTGCACAATAATGCTTGCTTGAACATTGATAGGATTTTGTAGATAAACCGGATTCCAAATGAGTTGCATGCCATGTGTGTGTGAGCTTTTTACTTACATTGTATGTTGTACATGATTCCTAGAACTTGCCCTGTGTGTTTGCAAAGCGAAATAGAAGTTGTTTGGTTGTAGAAAGGATAGAGGCATTTCTTTGTGTAACCCCATATATCAATAGACATGAATTCACCCGTACATTATATCTTAGTTAACCCCTTTGAGCTTAAAGCCTATTTCTTTGATAACCCTTGAATGTTCTTAAAATTATTATATTTGTTCTACTTTACCTCCTAGAAGCACTTGTATTGTAATGAATATGCAAAAGTTTAAGTGTGGGGTGAAGGGAAATTGAAAAGGGAAATCAAGAATGAATGGTAGAAAATAGTAAGCTGGCCAAAATAATATAAATGTGTTGCAAAGCAATGAGAAAAAGAGCTATATCAATGTATATATGAAAATTACAAAGGCCAGTTACACCAACAAAAGAAAAATGGGGATTAAAAGTAAATAAAGGTGAATAAATGTTTACGGGAGACATAAGGAAGAAAACTAAAAAGGGAAAGTGGTGAAAGAGAAAAGAAAAGTGCTTAGGGAGGCTAGTCACTATACCCAAAAGTATCCTACCCGTCCCATAGCCTACATTACAACCCTTAAAGACCTCTTGATCTATGATTGGATAACTCGATTAGTGGAGTATTACACTAGGGGCAAGCCTATGGTGTGTCTGTATTCATATAAATGTTCTTTGTTGAGAGTGAGTGAATTTTTCAACATTTATAAGTTCCATGTATTTGAATGGTTAATGTGTGGGATTTTCTCTCAATAAATTGTGTGAGGGCATGTAATTCAAAAGGAAGAAGGTGAATTTGCAAGTTTTTGGTAATAAGTAGAGTAAGTAATAATGTGCGGGCATGAGAATTTGCGGTTAAGTAAAGATTATACATATCTTAGGTTGTTCATGTATAATAGCTTTTGTGATATAATTTGGGGGAGACATAAATAAAATTGGCCTAAGGTGTGATTAAAGGTTGCTCGAGGACGAGCAAAGGTTTAAGTGTGGGGTATTGATAATAGGTGAATTTGACTATAATTATACCCTAAATAATCACACTTTATTATAAGAATAATGTTGTTAAGAGGACAAAATGCTTTGATTAGTGTTTGATTGTGTTTTACAGGTACATGTGATGCTTTGGATGCCTTAAAAAGCCATTTTGAAGCCATAAGTTGATGAAAAGGCCAAGAGAAGAGCTAAAGTGAAGAGGGCCGGACGAAGCAGTAAAGAAACAGAAGCACTGTTCATCCGCGGTCCACTCGCGGTCGCGGATGAACCGCGAAAAACGAAGCCCTCTGAATCTTGACTGTTCGCGGTCCGCTCGCGGCCGCGAACGAACCGCGGAGGTCCCAGCGGCAGTTATCCTAATTGGACTCTAATTTGTTTTCTTAGCCCTAAAACCTCTATATAAACCCCTAGTTTGCCCCATAGAGGCATGTACTTTATTTCTTCAATACTTTTGCAAGGTTTTAGTAGGAGAGATTCCTCTCAAACTCTTTCTATTATTTTATATCAAGCAATTCTTTATGATTTCAATGATTATTCTTTTTGTTTCTTCAAGCATGAGTAGCTAAATTCTTTTCTAAGGTTTTGATGGAACTTATTGATAGATGAACTTATCGTTTATGTGATTACAAATTGTGACTTAGATTTCTATTTGTTCAACTTCATTCTTATTGTAGTTAATTGGTAGACGTCCCAATTAGCGGTGCCTATTTAGTGTGCATAACTTGGAAAAGAGTGCATATTTAGGTTTATTGTTGAACAATACCACACCTAGGTTATTAGAGGAATCTATAATTTTAGGCGTAAAGACGGGATTAGGAATAACGAAGTCTTGGGTACAATCTAAAGTGAACTATTCAAATTAAAGCTAGCTAGGGTAGCTCGGGAGAGTGCACTAGTAAATTATTGTAATTGCTCGGGAGAGGGTTACGATACACATAGCGTTCATGATTGATAGAATATATTAACAATTTGTATGAGCATAACGATAAGGGATTCCATCAATAGGGAAATCAATACCTTAGTCTTTCTCTATATTATTTTATTCAACATTCAATTCTTTCTTTTAAAGCATTCTTTAATTCTTGCAAACTAGCTATTCGAAAATCATACACAAAGATACTCAAACTTTTGGGAACTTGATTCGTAAGTACTCTTGGGTTGTGAAAGTTGTGATTGATAGGTTAATTCTCTGTGGGATCGATCTTGGACTTATTAAACCAAGTTATATTGACTACGACCGTTGCTTGGACGTGAATCAACTATCCGGACTGATATTCTGTTCTATGCGTGTCTTTATGAAGAAAAATGAATAATAATCTATTCCCCCTCCCACTCTATCATGTCTCCCTCTATTTGTATTCTTTATCTTTTTTTTTAAAATCCCCTTTCACGTTCAAAATCCTTCCCATCCTTCACGTGAGACTTCTCCCAATTGTCCCCCCCTCCTTTCTTTTCTTTTGTTTTTGTCTTTTTTTATCTTGTCTTTTTCCTTTTGTTCTTTCTTTATTTGTCCCTTTCCTTTTGTCTTTTTCTTCTTTTTATTTTTAATCATTCTTCCATCCCTCCCCCTTAGTGTAGTGTCGGGTTGTTTTGTCCGTGTTCCCCGTGTGGTAGACTCGAATTATTATGGGCTAGGTCCGAAAATTATAAAACCGGATAGTTTGAACCCGAATATTATTCTTTGCCCGAAACCGATAATGAGAACACATTGTGATTAATTAGTCCTACGTAAGCAAAATAACTACAAGACTCACTATGAAAACAAATCTATTTTTTTTTATATTTTTCAAGATTAAAGTTACCACAAAATACTAATTATATTATTTTTTGTTTTATAATTTTTGTTTTTTTATATAAAAATAAAGATATAAAGAACTATTTTTTTATATTTTTTAAGTTTAAAATGACTACAAAATATTAATAAAAATTATTTTTGTAATTTTCGTTTTTAATAAAAAGATAAAAATATAAAATACTATTTTTGTATTTTTCAAGTTTAAAATGACTACGAAACATTAATAAAACTATATTTTTATTATTTTTCATTTTAAGGTAAAACTAAAGTAAAAGAGTCAAATTTAGCTAAAATAGCTATATTAAAACTAAATTAAATATTTTACGCTAAAAATATAAAAAATCTCGGGGAGGGTCAAAAATCACGCGTTTACAGCTGCCCCTCTTTGACTGAAAACACAAAGAGTTTTCAGACAAAGAACGACTAGACAAGTGTTTTTGACCCGACCCTTATTCGGAGGGACTAAACTAAAAGAAAAGGAATGTGACCGAGCCCTTGTATCTGAGCTGCCTACATATCCTTGGCAATAAAGGAATCAGGCCACGTGTAGTTCGAAAGTGAGTGAGGAAGGGGTATACCGAGGTGAAGAGCCAGTCGAGGTGTCGTTTCATCGAGGTTCCGTTCCATCGAAGTTCCGGTCCGTGGTCCTGCTATTACATCGAAAATCAAAACTTTAAAAAGGCTAACTAAACCTATCAGCTACTAGTTACAAGATTCCTATCTATGAGTCTTCTAAAGCTTGATCTTGAGTATTGTTTGGTGCTTTATGTAGACTTTAAATTTGAACTTTGATAGTTGCTAGTTGTAGGTGATAGTTCAATCTTCTTCGGTCTTCTGGATCAGGACCAGACTTGCAGTTCTTGTGTCATTGACCATGTCTTGGACAACTTTCATCAGCTTCTGCATTTTGGATTGGCTTCTTACTCCTTTTTTCATTGTGACTAACTTCTGTTGATCATCTCGGACTGTTGACTCGCATTTTGGTCGCAAGCTTCTTTTGTTGCTAACTTGCATTTCACTCCAAAGTGAATTCCCTGACTTGTGATCTTCGAGCTATTCTCCTTCGAAGTTTGAATCTATCTTTTCTGATCCTTGTCACCTTCCTTCTGATTCATGCTGAGGATTTCCGTTACACTCTGTCACTTTTCGATTGTTCACTATCCTTATCAAATCTTGGAAACTAAGACGCCGTTCTGCTTTTCTGGCGGGCTTCTGACTTTAACGGCAAACTTTAATCATAAATTGCCATTCCATTCTTCAGGCAGGCACCTGATTACCAAAACTTGAAATGTATAGATCGAATGATTACCATCTCAGGAGGAAAAAATTCATCTGACCAAGATTTTGATATCTTAGGAGAAAGATTCATCAGACTGATATTTTGATATCTTAGGAGAAAGATTCATTAGACTAAGATTTCGACGCTAGGAGATAATTCTTCAGACTAGGTCTAAATTGTTGTGATCTCAGGAGAAAGATTCATCAGACTAAGATTTTGATATCTTAGGAGAAAGATTCATCAGACTAAGATTTTGACGCTAGGAGATAATTCCTCAGACTAGGTCTAAATTGTTGTGATCTCAGGAGAAAGATTCATCGGACTAAGATTTTGATATCTTAGGAGAAAGATTCATCGGACTAAGATTTCGACGCTAGGAGATAATTCTTCAGACTAGGTCTAAATTGTTGTGATCTCAGGAGAAAGATTCATCAGACTGAGATTTTGATATCTTAGGAGAAAGATTCATCAGACTAAGATTTTGACTCTAGGAAATAATTCATCAGACTAGGTCCAATTTATATGATCTCGGGAGAAAGATTCATCAGACTGAGATTTTGATATCTTAGGAGAAAGATTCATCGGACTAAGATTTTGACGCTAGGAGATAATTTCTTATACTAGGTCTAAATTTATGTGATCTCGGGAGAAAGATTCATCAGACTGAGATTTTGATATCTTAGGAGAAAGATTCATCAGACTAAGACTTTGACACTAGGAGATAATTCCTCAGATTAGGTCTAAATTGATGCCTTACTTGAAATCTCCCAATTGTTGCTTCCTTCTTCTTGTTGCTTTCATCAAAAACCTCTATTTGTTGTTTTTCACTTCCTATTAAATTATCTTTAACTATAACTTCAAAAACTAAATCGCCACTCCATTCTTCAGGCGGGCTCCCTGACTTCAACTACAACTCCAAACTAAATCGCCACTCCATTCTTCAGGCGGGCTCCCTGACTTCAACTACCACTTCAAAATAAATCGCCACTCCATTCTTCAGGCGGGCTCCCTGACTTCAACTATAACTCAAAATAAATCGCCACTCCATTCTTCAGGCGGGCTCCCCGACTTCAACTACAACTCAAAAACTAAATCGCCACTCCATTCTTCAGGCGGGCTCCCTGACTTCAGCTACCACTTCAAAATAGATCGCCACTCCGTTCTTCAGGCGGGCTCCCTGACTTTAACTATAACTTCAAAATAAATTGCCACTCCATTCTTCAGGCGGGCTCCCTGACTTCAACTATAACTTCAAAACTAACTCACCACTCCATTCTTCAGGCGGGCTCCCTGACTTCAACTATAACTTCAAAACTAACTCGCCACTCCATTCTTCAGGCGGGCTCCCTGACTCCAACTATAACTTCAAAACTAACTCGCCACTCCATTCTTCAGGCGGGCACCCTGACTTCAACATCACTTCACTAACTCCATCCCATCCCTGTCGCCTTCCTTTGCTTCATGCACCACTTTCTTCTTCCTGCATCGCTTCTTGGGCCATCCTTTCTTCCGAATTACCTTGTTTCGGAATTGCTTTCCTCCTGGGTCATGTTATTTTCTCTTGACTGCTGGGGACATCTTTGAATTGATTACTTACCTGCTGGGGATAATGCTGTTGGGGAAATCTTCTTTATTTCCTCCTTTTCTACTTCCTTCAAAACCTATCTCCCGAAATCGCTGGGGATTGAAATGTCATCAGCTGGGGATTACCCTGTCGGGGGATCCCTTTTCCTTCTTCCTCTTTCCAAACCTCCTTCGGGGCTCGCGCTTCGCTCCCTTGAAAAACTTGTAGGATATAATGTTGCCGGTGAAATCTCGAAATCAGTGTTTCATTTTTCTGAGAACTGCTGGGGGTGGTACCGGCCTCTTGCCTTTCTGAACGCAAGCTTCCTCGTTTTGTCCTGTCTGCTGGGGGTATAATTTCCTCTATCACGGCTTGTTGTTTTCTTTCTTTCAAAGCTGCTGGGGACAACCGGGTTCAAAGATCATTTCCTCGCGTTATCTGGCTTCTTTCCCCAACCAGGTATTTGGTTTCGAGAAAATTTTTGCAACGGGAGAAAATTTTCTGCCCCAGTTTGAGAATCTTCTTCGTGGCATGCTTTTCTGCCAACAACCCCTCTTCTTCCTGTTTCAAATCAAAGAAAAATTAGTTAGTTTTAAAATGTGGTGGCTGGTTGTGGTGCTCCTGCTGGGGATGGTTCTCCCCTTCTTTCCCTGCTTTGCGTTTCATTGTCAGACCCTGCCGGGGATGTTATCATTTGATGATATTCATGCTGGGGATAATTTTCTCCTTTCTTGCTTCCCCGCCTTCCTTGACGACTCTTTATTCGCGAACCTTTCCACGTGGTTTTCCACTGACCACCCGAATTCCTATAATAGTGACCCTTCGTGAAGACCTTGCATGTTTTATTGGTGAACCATTTTCTTTGTTCACCCTTGTCACTGAAAATACCTTTCTGCTGGGGATATCTCCCCTTCTTTGGCGGCATATCTAATGAATGGGCATTTCCCGACCTTTGAGTCTCATTGGCCTTGGCCTCGAGGTCATTAACCTTCATTGAGATATCCTTTTTCACATCGATCCACCCCTTTGTCGATTTTCTATTGCTGGGGAATATCCTTCTGGACACTGGCTTTGCGCTTAATCCCTCCTCACTTATACCACTTGGGTGTACCAATCAAATTCCGTCTTGCATAATTGGAAAGCTGATGGAAAATTTTGAAGTCATTTATTACAAACAGACTCTATTGGGGAATTGTTTATGAAAGGAGAAAGATAAAAGGAAACAGAATAAAAGACAAAAACGAGGATGACTCTCTAAAAAGAAAAATTATAAAATAACCCTATCAAACGTGGATACCAACTCTAATGGACATGACATGCACATATAGCCTATCCTCCGTCGTTAAACCGCCTTTTGTAATTTTCTCCTGGGGCTTTCCTATCTCATTTCCAACCTTCGTTCGACTTGTAGTGCCCGAGGGGTTTTCACTACCAAGCCTCTCTCATTTCGGTTTTCTCTCAGCTTTCATCGCCTTATGGTGCCTGTGAAGGTTTTCACCGCTAAGACTCTCTCATTTGTGTTACTTTTCCGCTGGGGATTGGTGGTGTTACTGCTAAGATTCTCTCATATTTCTTCTGTTATAGATCAGAGTCTTTTCTGACGGGAATCGGGGTGTTATGTTCTGATAAGACTTCTCTCATTTGCCTGACTTGGCCTTTTTTGAAGATTGGTCAAAAGGTCTTTCTTTGGACCGTAATGTGGATTTGGATAAGGCTAGAAAAAATGGTATTAAAGGCTCGAAATAAAACAAAATGGGTTCAAAATTACAACCTTCGGACCTATATTTATTTATAATAAACACTTTTTTTTTGCCCCAGATTCTTGCTTGGGGATTTTTGATTTTTATTTACACTATGACCGAGCTGTGAAGCGCCTACGTATCCTCTTTGAGGAATCAGGTGAAACGTAGTTCCCAATTCCTCTTTTTCAAGTTTCTTTTTTTTCACACATTTTTCTTTTTCTTTTCTTTATCTCTTTTTGTTGTTTTCTTTTTCTTTACTTTTTTCTTTATCCCTTTCTTCTCTTGCCTTTCAAACATGTGTTTCTAGTCTTTGCAACTAATTCCGAAAGAGGGGTATGAAAGAATTTTTAAAATAAGGCTCAAAGGGTTGACGATGGATAAAGTATTTGGATAGCAGAACAAAATGCCTTCGTCATTCCAATCTTCAAAACATGCCAGGTGTAAACAACACAATTAATATTCGTCATATCTTTAAAGCACTGTTGGGAAACACTCACATTTTCATTATTATGAACGACCCCACGTCAATTTTGGCAGCTTGCCTTTAACGGTTTTCTTTTACTTGCCCCAGTTTCCCATGACTCAGGTTTCGAATAATCTCAAACCGTTCTTACTTCATTTAAATATCTCGATCACCTCCCAATGGTTTTGTGATTAACTTTTAAGCTCAGGCCAGAACTATGCGCGCACGTCATGTCACTAGAGCTAGCAGAAAAAGAACTATAGGAAGGAGATGACTAAATAACAGAAAATGTCTACAAATAATATAAAATAGGTCATTGCATTAACCGATAAAACAACGACTCGAACAACCAAAAAAACAAAACTGGGGTACCATACTTAGAACGAACCTAGACCCCTTTAGATGAGACACTATGATCAAAAGAAAAATACAAGGATAAAAGGCTTGAGCCACAAAACAACATTCGGATTACCATTCTGAAATAACTCGGACAAATAGAAATGACAACAAAATAAGCCACCACAAATGACTCTCCAATTGATAAGCCTGACATTTAGCCACGAATTTGATTATCAGAACCACTAGGGCCTTCTCTCATTTCAGTCGGCAAATTCCCGAGTGGATGCTCATATTCCGTGCCACCAGGCATCACCGCCAGAAAGTGTGTATCATCAGGTGCAGGTAACGGATTCAGCATGATATTCTGGGTGTCACTGTTATGAATCACAATCAATCTTTCTTGGATCATCCTTTCTATTTCCCTTTTCAAATCCCGACAACCTTCCATGTTGTGCCCCTGGGCATGGGAATGATATTCACACCTTTTAGATGGGTCAAAGCTCCTTGCACGTGGGTCCACATGATTTGGAGGGATGGGTGCAATCATGTCCTGTTGTTTTAACTTCTCAAATAAGCTTGCATAGGAAACTCCTATTGGTGTGAAATTATCCTTCAACTTCGGTTCCCTTCTATACCCTTGGTTTGGAAGTGGGTTATAAGGTATTTGGAAATTTTGCAGAGGCTGGTAGAGATTTTGTGATGCCCGTGCTCGCTTTCTTGGATGATTTGATGGCTGAATAACATACCGGGGTGGATCAACTGAGTATGGTGGGTTCGGAAGTGGATAGTGATGCTCAGGGGAATTATGGAAAACTTGTCGAGGCATCGCATACCGTCGAGGTGTTCTTCTGGAACCTTTTCTTGACCCTGATATCATCATGACTTCTTCATCCCTCTCATTCGTGTCACTAGATTCAAATTGGACAGCCTGAGCTGCAGCCTTGAGAGCCGCTTGACTTATAATTCTGCCCGTCTTAAGACCGTTCTCTACCATTTCTCCCATTTTGATTACATCCAAGAAGGATTGACCAACCGCAGACATCATGTTCTGAAAATAATCCGGCTCTTGAGCCTGAAGGAAGACAGTGATTAACTCATGGTCATCCATGGGTGGCTAAGCACGAGCCGCTTGCTCTCTCCATTTAAGGGCATATTCCCTGAAACTTTCACTTGATTTCTTCTTCAGATTTGAAAGGAAAATGCGGTCCGGGGCAATGTCAATGTTGTATTGGAATTGTTTGACAAAGGCCTGTGCCATGTCGTTCCAGACGTGCCAGCGAGATGCATCTTGATCCCAAAACCATTCGGAGGCTACTCCTGTAAGGCTTTCCCCAAAGTAAGCTATTAACAATTCTTCCTTTCTTCCCAGACTCCTTAGTTGATTGCAATACATTTTCAAATGGGCTATGGGATGTCCATGTCCATCGTACTTTTAAAATTTGGGAATCTTGAAACCAGGTGGTAAGTGGACATCGGGAAACAAGCATAGATCTTTGAAAGCAACACTCTTTTGACCTGCCAACCCGTGCGTATTTTTCAACCGTTGTTCTAAGCTTTTCAATCTTTGGGTTATTTCCTCCTGTACCATCTTTCGGGGATCTCGCGTTGTCCGCTTGTCACAAACCAACCACCTTCTACTTACTTTACAATTCAAGACAAAACATGTTAGAATGGACTCAGCCAGTCCTTATCAAAAAAAATTTTTTTACTTCTTTTTTTTTAATTATTTTTTCCCTTTTTTTATATATACATATACAGTTGTGGTCGAATCTTTTGGAGATTGCCTACGTATCATGACCCCGCATGAATCAGACCGAGCGTAGTTCTTGCAAATTAATGCAAGAAAATAAAAAGATGTTTATTTGATTTTTTTTTTTAAGGAAAATTATAGAAACCGACTCCAACTACAAACTTGAAAAACTTTCACATTTTGAACCGGAGATTTCTTCAAGAATAAATATTTTTTGGTGTCAATTATGACTATTTCTACAAAATTGGCCATGTAATGGCTTATTTGGTAAAGTGACTATTTTGCAAAATTTTGTTTAAGAAAAATAAGCTTGAAAATTTCCTCATCCTAGGGCTCATGGGGCATCGTTCGACATCACCATAGGCCAACACAAGATTGAGAAGTTTTTTATGTCAATTGTGACTATTTTAACAAAATTGGCCATGTAATGGCTTATTTAGACAAAGTGGCTCTTTTTGCAAAATTTTATTTAAGAAATTTTTTTATCCTGGGGCCTATGGGGCATCGTTCAGCACCGACACAGGCCAATACAAGACTGATAAAGTAAAAATGCAAAAATGTGACTATTTCAGCAAAATTTTGGCCATGTAATGGCTTATTTGATAAAGTGGTTATTTTTGTAAAGTTGAGAGATGACTCAAAACTTGATTTTCGCGGATACAGCCTTTCGACATTTCCGCGAGGGAATATTTTCAGGCTGTGTCCAAAATTATTTACAAATGACTCAAAGTGGCTATTCTTGCAAAAACAGTCTTCCGGCGTCTTTTTGAGGGACATTCGGCTTATTTTAAGCAAGAATAGCATCACCCGAAAAAATTTGACATTTTTTGGTTATTTTTGCAAAAGGGGTATAAACCCGGACTTGATTTTGCGGCTATGGCCTTGCACCATTTCCACAAGGAATATTTCAAGGTTGTGCCCGCAAATTATTAAAAATGATTCAAAGTGGCTATTATTTTACAAAAACAGCCTTCCGACGTCCTTTCAGAGCATTCGGCTATTTGCAAAAACGGCATCACTTTGATTTTATTGACAAAATTAAACACACATTTTTTTTTGATTTTTTTTTTAAAAGGGGTGGTTGGACCCGATGAGGGTTGCCTACGTATCCCACCTAATGGCGAGAATCAAACCTGCGTAGTTCGGTCAGATTATTTTATGACCAATTATTTCAACAAAATTGTTCCACCTATTTTCAAATTTTCGACAATGTTTCGTCAACATTTCGATATTTTTCTATTCTAAAATTTCCTCTCTTTTTGTTTTTCAGGAATTTAGCCAATAATAATTTAGAACAAATAAATGCAACATATAACATGCTCGGTCTTTTGATTACCGGGTCACCTATCCTAGACGGACCCAACCCCTGTGTTGAGTCCCCTAAGTCAGATATGATGCAAATAAACGTCCTAAAACTAGGCTCAATATCCTGATGTTTTCAATGGTACTATACCGTGTACCCGAGCGGACAACTCGGATCGAGGAGGGGGCTACGTACCGGTGACCCGCGGGGTCAATCGGCTTTGTAACTTATCCGGCCTCTTTTTCTTATATTTGGTATTGACACTAACAGAAAGGGGAGTCTCAACCAGTAAGCACATCCCCCGAGGTAAAGAAGAGAAGGTTTTTCGGCACAGTTTTATATATACAGTTCACGCAATATCAAAGCGGTAAACATATAGCAGTTTGTATCAAAATATATAATGAAATCAGATATAAGCAAAAATAGCAATTTAACTGAGCTCGAATTCTTAAACCCTGAACCAAAGTTCCGGGTTACTTATCCCCAGCAGAGTCGCCAGAGCTGTCACACCTCCTTTTTCCGCACCCGCGCGAGGGCGCGAGATAAAAGGGAGTTTTTCCAATTAAAGGACAATCGAAACGGGATTCGTTTATTAAGAGATTCAGAGTCGCCACTTGGGAAAATAATGGTGTCCCAAGTCACCGATTAAATCCCGAATCGAGGAAAAGAATGACTCTGTTTAACAGTCCGCGAACCAGAAATCCGGATAAGGAATTCCGTTAACCCGAGAGAAGGTGTTAGGCATTCCCGAGTTCCGTGGTTCTAGCACGGTCGCTCAACTGTTATATTCGGCTTATTTATCTGATTTATGACATGTTTTAACTTATGTGCAAATCTTAACTTTTAACTGCTTTTAATATTATTTATTATTTTAATAGAAAAATTACAACATCATAAAAATGCATCTCAAACCACGTCACAATCAATGTACCCATGATTATCGACACATTCCCACTTTGTTGAGATTTGGATTTGGGTCACATAAATGTGCACCTGTATTTTGGAAGGTAATATTATTAAAATGTGCGCCTAAAACAATTATGCGTTTTTAACTTTGCGAGGGCCATGGAAATTCGCTAAATGGCTTGCCTCGATTTCTAAAGAGTTAAAACTAATCAAGTGAGGGCCATGTGCTATGGATTTTGTTTGATATGGCACGCCTCAACTTATTCCCAGTGGTTTTATTATTAGAAATTATTATAATTGGGCTACATGAAATGCACCCCCGAGTTTGAAAATAATGCGTCATGACTATGTCACAGGAATCGTACCCATAATCACGATAATTTATTTAATCACACCTAAAGCAACTATTTGTGTATAGTAATTTCCTTTTTAGATAATGAAAAGTAATTGGTGACAGTAAGTTAAATGATCAATTGCTCTCATTGATCCAATAAGTGAATTTCGCAAAAGAAGGAAAGGTAATCCAACTCCTTAACTGAAATGGAAATCAACGTTGTTATCATCTGACAATTTCTATTTAGATTCTCCATTAGCTCTTCTAATTATAGCACAAAAACCTAGATACTTTATAATCATGAAGGAAATAGAGTATTTACAATTCAACCTTTCTGCTTAGTTTTTCTGTCTAAATCAAATTCTAGGTCCTATGGCCAAGATCATGCAAAAGACGTGATCTTGAAAGCTTTATCTCTTCTCTCTTATTTTTTTTTTATTTTTTTTTGTTTTCTTAAAGCTTTCCTTTTCAGTACCTTTTAACTGTGTTGGTAGACATGAATTAAAAAGAAAGGTTACTCAAAAAATAAAATAATAATGAAGCAAAGCATGTGAGTAAACAAAAATATAAACAACACATAATTTTGCAATATGTTGAAACAGTATCAATAATCATAAAAATGAGCATATCAAATATTTGAGTAGCAATATTTTAGTATCTTACTATATGCAACTTTTAAGCAAGAAAAACAAAATGCCAAGCGAAAAAAAAAAGTAAGCACTATTACCTAGTTCCTCTAAATTGAATACAAGGCTTTTGACCGGAACTTCGACTAACGACCTCGAACATAACCTCGGACAATGACCTCCGGCAAACTCGAACGGCAAATCTAACAAATAGAAACTCGCACAAGTTTTATAAGGACAAGGACGGGCTGTTTTGGAACAGAAATGAAGGTCGCCAAATTCAATGGAGGGTCGCTTGGTCGTGACAATTGGCTATGGAGCTATTTGGTCGAGGAAATGGTCAGAGACGGGCAGTGGCTGGTCGTCGTTGCTGTGACGAGGCGAAGGCGGCGACAACTGCTCGTCGATAGCAGACGCGAGCTGGTTCGTTGTGGGTTTTTTCCAGCGACTGGAGGAGCCGTTTGGACGTCAATGGTGATCGTAAGAGGCTAGCTGGTGGTGGTTGTTTGGCGAGCTGGACGGAGAGAGACGAAGATGTGCGTGTGTGTGAGTGATGAAGAGCGTCGATTGCTGGCAGCTATGGCGTCGAGCCGCTGCGGTTGTTTTCTTTGTTAAAGGGAAAGGGTTCTAAGGTTTTTTGTGTTTGTTTCTCCGATGAACACGGCTGAAGAAGACAAAGTCAGAGAATGGGCGTGTTTAAAAGGTGTGCTCGTTTCTTTTTTTCACTGTAGCATGAAACTGAGTCCATGACTCGTTCAGATAGTCCAACAGGTCACCAACAATTGATGTACTTGATTCAGAACTTTCAGCACTCTCTGGAATTGAGCTGGAGGTGGAGCACCGTGGTGATGTGACCGATGAGAACTTGCGGAAATGAATGCGGCAAGGATTATTGATGTTGTGGACATTAATGGAGAAAGGCGGTGATTGAGGGAATTTTGAGAGAAGTAGTGAAGGTTTTCTGAAAACTGGATCTGGTTGGAGGAAAAATGGAATCGAGCTATGGTATTGGCCGCCTTTTCCTGTGAAACACTACAACTATCCGGACTGATATTCTGTTCTATGCGTGTTGTCTTTATGAAGAAAAATGAATAATAATCTATTCCCCCTCCCACTCTATCATGTCTCCCTCTATTTGTATTCTTTATCTTTTTTTTTAAAATCCCCTTTCACGTTCAAAATCCTTCTCACTTCACGTGAGACTTCTCCTCAATTGTCCCCCCTCCTTTCTTTTCTTTTGTTTTTGTCTTTTTTTATCTTGTCTTTTTCCTTTTGTTCTTTCTTTATTTGTCCCTTTCCTTTTGTCTTTTTCTTCTTTTTATTTTTAATCATTCTTCCATCCCTCCCCCTTAGTGTAGTGTCGGGTTGTTTTGTCCGTGTTCCCCGTGTGGTGGACTCGAATTATTATGGGCTAGGTCCGAAAATTATAAAACCGGATAGTTTGAACCCGAATATTATTCTTTGCCCGAAACCGATAATGAGAACACAGTGTTATTAATTAGTCCTACGTAAGCAAAATAACTACAAGACTCACTATGAAAACAAATCTATTTTTTTTTATATTTTTCAAGATTAAAGTTACCACAAAATACTAATTATATTATTTTTTGTTTTATAATTTTTGTTTTTTATATAAAAATAAAGATATAAAGAACTATTTTTTTATATTTTTTAAGTTTAAAATGACTACAAAATATTAATAAAAATTATTTTTGTAATTTTCGTTTTTAATAAAAAGATAAAAATATAAAGTACTATTTTTGTATTTTTCAAGTTTAAAATGACTACGAAACATTAATAAAACTATATTTTTGTTATTTTTCATTTTAAGGTAAAAATAAAGTAAAAGAGTCAAATTTAGCTAAAATAGCTATATTAAAACTAAACTAAATATTTTACGCTAAAAATATAAAAAAATCTCGGGTAGGGGCAAAAATCACGCGTTTACAGGTGTTGTTCAACAATATGCCTAAATATGCAATCTTTTCCAAGTTATGCACACTAAATAGGCACAGATAATTGGGGATCCTACCAATTAACTACAATAAGAATGAAGTTGAATAAATAGAAATCTAGCTAACAATTTGTAATCACATAAACGATAAGTTCATCTCTAAATAGGTTCCATCAAAACCTTAGAAAAGAATTTAGCTACTGATTCCCAAAGAAACAAGAATAATAATTGAATTCACAAATAAATACTTGATATAAAATAAAGGAATGAGTTGAGAGAGTTCTTTCTTACTAATTGTCTTGCAAAAGTCGTGAAAGATACACAACTTGCCTCTATTGGGCGAACTAGGAGTTTATATAAAGGTTTTAGAGATAAAAAAGTAAATTTGTACACAACAAGGAAAGTACTGTGCGGTGCCTTCCGCGGTTCGTCTGTGGTCGTGGGCGAACCGCGAACAGAGCAGTGTTCTAATTCTTCCGAAAAGTTCATAGAGCTTGATTCTTCGCGGTTCATCCGCGGTCGCGAGTGAACCGCGGATGAGCAGTACTTCGGATTCTTCTTCAATTTTTCAAGATCACTTCACTTCAACTCTTCACTTGGCCTTTTCATCAACATATGACTCCAAAATAGCTCCTTTAGCATCCAATGGTTTATGTGTACCTATAACACACCAATAAACACTAATCAAAGCATTTTGTCATCATAAACAATATCAATTCAACAACAAAGTGTGATTATTTAAGGCATAATTATAGTCAAATTCACCTATTATCAATACCCCACACTTAAACCTTTGCTCATCCTCGAGCAACCATAATCACACTTTAGGCCAATTTTATTTTTGTCTCCCCCAAATCATGTCACAAAAGATAATGTTCATGACTAACCTAAGATATGCACAATCTTTACCTAACCGTAAACTCTCATGCATCGCATTATTGCTTACTCTAGTTATTATCAAAAACTTGTAAATTTGCCGTTTTCCTCTTGAGTGTCATTCCCTCACACAATTTATTGAGAGAAGTTCCGACACATAAACAATTTAGAACATGGAGCTTATAGATATCGGAAAAATTCACTCACTCTTCAACAAAGAACATTCATATGCATACAGACACACCATAGGCTTGCCCCTAGTGTAATACTCCACTAATCGAGTTATTCAATCATATATCAAGAGGTCTTTAAGGGTTGTAATGTTGGCTACGGGACGAGTAGGATACTTTTTGTTATAGTGACTAACCTCCCTAAGCACTTTTCTTTTCCCTTTCACAACTTCCCTTTTCGTTTTCTTCCTTATGTCTCCCCTAAACATTCATTCACTTTTATTTACCTTTAATCCCCACTTTTCTTTTGTTGGTATAACTGGACTTTCTAATTTTCATATATACATTGATATAATTCTTATTCTCAAAATTTTCTCTTTTTATTTTTATTTTTTTCTCATTGCTTTGCAACACATTTACATTATTTTGGCCAGTGCACTATTTTCTACTTCTTGATTTCCCCTTTTTCAATTTCCCTTCACCTCACACTTAGACTTTTGCATATTCATTACAATACAAGTGCTTCTAGAAGGTTAAGTAGAGCTATATAATAATTTGAAGAACATTCAAGGGTTATCAAAGAATAGGCTTTAAGCTCAAAGGGGTTATCTAGGATATTATGTACTGGTGAATTCATGTCTATTGGTTTATGGGGTTACACAAAGAAATGCCTCTATCCTTTCTACAACCAAACAATTTCTATTTCACTTTGCAAACACACAGGGCAAGTTCTAGGCATCATGTAAAGCATACAATGTAACTAAAACCTCACACACACATAACATGCAACACATTTGGAATCTGGTTCATCTACAAAGTTCTATCGATGCTCAAGCAAGAATTATTGTGCAAATTTAAGGCATATTTAGATTATACAGTCAAGCTTAGAAAATACATTCTCAAGTTCAATTAAGCGTTGCTAATGTGCAAACTTGGGGTTACATGTTACCCTTTTTTCTCTAATCCTAAGAAAAGAAAAATCTACCAAACCCGGTTCAATAAAAACCATTGGAAAAGAACCGTGGTCAAAAGAAAAACCAAGGGGGAGGTGATACACTACCTAGAAAAAGAAAATAAAAGAAAGAAAATTCCTACGTGGACTACTTCCTTCAAGAGTACTTGTCCTAAATAGTCCGTCATCAGGAAGAGTCCTCTACTCATATTTTTGGATTTTTTAAAATTTTCTGATTTTTGTATTTTTTTTCCAACTTGGACCCTTAAGAAACCCGTCGCCAAGTGTCCA
Organism: Nicotiana noctiflora; assembly: GCA_032618575.1. Classification (NCBI taxonomy): domain Eukaryota; kingdom Viridiplantae; phylum Streptophyta; class Magnoliopsida; order Solanales; family Solanaceae; genus Nicotiana; species Nicotiana noctiflora. The sequence continues at coordinate 35,728 of JASVEL010008769.1, read as the reverse complement.
TCATCGGGCCAAGCCAGCTATTTGTATTAACAACTACATCTAATATATACAACATATACAAGATAAGTCACCCACCCCACACTTAAAATCATGTTGTGTCCTCATGACATCAAGAAAAATATAGCTCAAGAGGAGCGAGAAAACTTACCTGAGACTCACTCGGAGTCGGAGACGGTGGATGGGTCGATGTGACATGCTCGACCAAGTGCTCGGAGCCATGCCATGAACCTGCTTTCCGACCGAGCTTGCCTCTGTGACATCGCGTCTAAGCGTGTGTGCAAGCCATCTACGGAGGTGCGCAGATCAGCAATCTCCTCCTCCATGGACCTAAGCATAGGTCGTGTAGATTCGAACCTAGACATACTCGCTCCACGGTGAGCATGCCTGGAAGGTCCGGCTGAGTCGGTGGAGTGCCTAGCCTGGGAAACCGGCACAGGGTCAACATCAGCATCCAAGTCGATTGGGTCATTGTTTCGGCCGAGCCGAATTTGTGAAGCTCCAAATGGAGCTTTTGGAGGGAGATCACCATCCACAGCCAGGACGGAGGTATGATGGCCGAGACACAAAGTAGTGACGAGAGATGGGTAATAAAAACTTTTGGCTTTGAGGGAACCCCTCAGCAGCAACTCGTCACTAATTAAGCGGGCGATGTCCACATCCCGCTGTGTTACAAAACAACATGTTAGAAGTGCCCTATTAAAATTGACATCCGTGGTGTTGTTGGAGGACAAAAGCCAGTTACATATGATAGAAAACCAGCATTTAGCAGTATGTGTAAAACAGTTAGAATGGAGTGTTTTATTTCGTATCCAAACAGGGATGCCATCTACACATAAGGCCTCAATCATCATGTCCCAGGTGACACCCGGCCTATCGTGGTAGTAGTCCACGTCACAAGTATGATTCGGCAGTCTAAGTGCCTGTCTAATAAAATGAGCATGGGCATAGACGTACTTACCTCTGACGAGTACCTCACTAGCCAAACCGTAGGGAGCATTGGCATTAAACTCCCTAACAAGCATCTTGTTCAGGAGGGGCGGTGCGTCAAATAGGAACTCCATTTCATGGCGGCGAATTTCGTCATATATTTTTGGCTTTTCAGACCATAGGCTAACCTGTCAACTTCAACTTCCTAGAGCCATGACTTAGCCGCCTTGGCATGGAAATCACCTTCCGCCTCCTCGCTAGCGAGCCTTGACTCGTCATATGTAGGTTGCATAGAAGAGCTAGCACCCTATCTTGATCTTTCGGGGTCTATGATCTCGAACAAAAGGGACAAACAAAAATTTTCATAATGTTAGAACATCGGTTGGCTACTCAGACTTCGCCTTCCGTGGAATACCACAATTGTCTCTTTAGTGCAATCATACCATAACTCCTATACTTAATCACTTATCTAACAATTTCACCCATCCATATTCAAGCACCCCACACTTATTTATTTTGGCAATCTGACATGACCCAATTACCCAAAACCATCTCCAATAATATACAACAACAAGCAACTCACTATTTGGGCATTATTTCCCCTAAAAATTCATTAATCAATTACTACAACAACAATTGCACAACTTGGCCAACCAACCAATTATAATCATCAACATTTTCGGGTCTCCAAAACAAGAAAATTAACATTATTAACTAAATTGGAGACCCAACAATACAATCTCTACCATAATTCCATCCATATCACAAGGTTCTTAAAAGAAAATTCATATAACATTCTACTACAAAACCAAGTAAATATATGGATTCTACTAATCTAGAAATATATACTACATAATATACAAGTTAAACTACAATTAACTAATGAAGTCTACCAAATTTAAAATTGAAGAACTAAAAGAAGAAAGAAATAAAAAGAACAAGAAGAAGAGGACTTACTAGTGAGAGTAGTAGAAGAGTATGATTGAAGAGGGGGGTTATTTGGAGAAGAAAGTAGGAGGGATTCTAGAGTGAAGGAGGAGAGAAATTTAGAGAGAGAGAGAGAGAGGTTGGGAGGGATGAGAGGCAGTTGTTGTGGGGGAAATAAGGGGGGTTTAGTGTTTTAGAGTTATTAAAGAAAGGGGGGAAAGAAAAATAATTTTTTTTTCTGCCGACCGCGGAGCTGACCGCGGTCGTTCGCCGTTCGTTCGTGGTCGCGGATGAACCACGAACAGTCAAACTTCAGAGAAGTCAATTTTTCCGCGGTTCATCCGCGATCGCGGATGAACCGCGAACAGAGGCCTTCTCTGAAAAATATTTTTTTCGCTGTTCAGAATTTTTTTTAATTTTATATAGGCTAACTATAATGAGAATACTTACAACACGTTCGTGGGTTGCCTCCCACATAGCGCATGATTTAACGTCGCAACCCGACTCGTCTTAACGCATTTTAAGTATCGCTAGACCTTTGAGGTTCATCTTACCGTAGTTACACTTTGTCCTTGATGTCATCCATGACGACACAAGGTTTCAACTGCTGTCCATTTACCTTGAATGTGCGTGAACCATCAATGGTCTGAATTTTCACAGCGCCTAAATCAAATGCCTCAATTACCCGAAAGGGTCCTGACCACCTTGATTTTAATTTGCCCGGGAACAACCGTAATCTCAAATTGTATAATAGTACCTTGTCCCCAGTTTTGAAGTTCCGCTCAATGATATTCTTATCGTGAATCCGCTTCATTCACTCTTTATACAGTCTAGTGCTTTCAAAGGCCAGATACCGGAATTCTTCCAATTCATGCAACCGATCATTCTAGATTTCCCCGCTTCATCCCAGTCGAGATTCAATTGCTTCAGCGCCCACCGTGCTTTGTGCTCTATTTCCACAGGTAGATGACAAGCTTTCCCAAATACCAATTTGTATGGTGACATGCCGATCAGTGTCTTGAATGATGTCCTATAAGGCCATAATGCATTATCAAGCTTCCTGGACTAGTCGGTCCTTGTGGCGTTCACTATTTTAGTTAATAAACTCTTTATCTCCCTGTTGGAGACCTCAACTTGCCCGCTGGTCTGCGGGTGATACTTGTTTCTTTTGCATTCAATTGCGTAGCTGTTGAAAGGGGTAGTTTCAAAAGAGGTTTTAAACTGAGCAAAGATAATTCTAAAGGTTTTTATAGCCTCTCTGCTCTCTCTCAAAGGAGCTTTTCATTACTTCAATATAGCATGATCATTTTCCTTACGTAATTTCTTACAACTCGGTTGTTATTTACCCTTATTACTTACCGTGTAGTTGCAGGTATTTATGCACCTGGTAGCAGGTATTGGCTGCATGGCGGCAGAGTTATAGAGGGTTTAGCAAGGTGAGTGCTAATATTCATAGCACCCCTATCCTTTTATGTTATTTATGATTCTTGTTCATTCTATCTCTAGACTATAAAGTGGAAATTTCATCTTATAGATGCTCGTGACTCACCCCAGGCGGGTTGTGTTGGGTTGTAAATTTTGCTAATTAGTGTCATTAAGTCATATTTTGCTATTAATTTATGTTCAATTACTTTAAAAGAGACGAATTGGGCTAGTTGGTTGGCTTTGTGTTAACCAGAGGTGCCATCACGACTAGTGCGGGTTTTGGGTCATGACAAGTTGGTATCAGACATGAGTCATGAGCAGGTTTAGTAGAGTCTCACAGAGTAGTGCGGGGACGCCTGTATTTCTCCCCGGGAGGTTGCAGAACACTTAAGAAAACTTCCAATTCTTGGAATTCTTATCGTGCATTCATGATTCAGCTTGAGATATAACTCTTGAAATTCCTTCCACATGCCTATATACGGGCATGAGCGCTCAGTATTATATATACCTTGATGGTTTGTGCTTCCCCGATCGAGGGGCGAGATGTAATCTTCGCAAGTATGTCGGGTCAGTCTAGAGGACTTGAGGTCGATTTTTTGCCTATGTCTTGAGCACCAAGGTGGTGATTGTGTGAGCAAGTATTTTGAACTTATATGTTTGGTATTGTCCCTACTAGTCGGAGTGGCAGTTGGATATCTATGTGATGAGTATGTTATTACTACAAGATATATCTATATGAGTTGGTAGTGATGAAGAAGTTTGCTGGATAATAGACGAAGTATTAAGTGTTCGTTTCTTATTGTGATTTGATGTATAGCCCGAGTATAGGCATGTGCAAAATATTTTTGTTCCTTCTAGTAGGGGAGTGAAGTACATTACATGTGGCGGTATGAGTTCAGACCCAGAACGACTAAATGACTGGGTAATGTGTATGACAGTGGAAGATATGCAAAAATTCTAAATTGAGGCCAAGCAGGTGGGCCATCTCCTACGGAGTGTTCTTAAGTGGTTTGGTCATTGTGTGTATGCTAGAAGATCTCATGTGTAATTAAAGAGTACGTGTTAAAATTTGAAAAAATATTTGGTCCCTTAAGAGAGTGGACTCAACTGATGTGGGGATGAATGCGAGGTTTACAGAGGATTACAGTGCTAGATGATCTGTATTTTCACAAACTTATAGAGGATTTGAGTTAATCCCACTATGATATTGTGTCATCATTAGAATAAAATTACTATGGGTTATTGAGTGTGTCCGGATATAAGGTCTCGAGCCAATTTTTGGAGATTTCTATTGATTAGCTGATTGCACGGTCATGTGCTTTGTTTGTTCCAACTCGAGGAATGCTAGCGAATTAGTTCTGGTTGCAAAAATTAAGTCAAGGATGGCATGAGTAAAGCAAAAATTTTTACAAAGGTTATATGGTGCTTCGTAGATGTGTGAAAATAATATGATGTCTTAAGCTATTATTGGTAAAGAATTCTCAGTGTATAGAGAGGAAGATGCTTGTTTGTATTGGGATGAGGTCGTATCGTGCGATGTTAGAGTGCTAATGAGGCACAAATGGTTTTGTTAGTTGAGCAGTCTAACTAAAAGTTGAATAGACTAAATGACTCTCGAGAATGGTTTTAATGTGTTCAAGATTCTACATGTAACAATCAGGTGTCTTAAGGTTGTGTATGTGGTTAGAGACTGCGTTTCATTGGAAAAGGTCAAGACTTGTGGTATGTTTATGTAGATTATAGGATCCTAAGTATCGATATCGGGAAAGTAAGGGTAAAGAATTAAGATTTGTAGGAAGTTTTTCTGAGTGAAGTATTCTGGAATGTGGTATTACTGTGAACATTAGAGAAAGTATTCATTGACCTATGAGTCTTAGATAGTGTGGTCCTATGTTCGTGTCTCGTGTGCTATGCCTGGGTTGAGGCATTGTGCTTCTATGGCGAGGGAGAAATATCAAGTGGATGATGAATCGAAATGGAATGAGATAGATATAATAGCGTAATAGTGGACCAAATCGGTATGGTAAGGATATGATTAATTCTTCGTATGTGTTCGAGGTAATGAGCTCTTACAAGTATTCTGAAACAAAGCTCTTAAGTTCTTAAAGCTTGCTTAGCTTTGTTTGGATTGAAGAATTCAATGTTGGAAGTTTATTTTGTGAAAGTGGAAGTGGGAGAGAGTTCTTGTTGGGTTTTATCACGTTTTGGAGATGTATTTTTCTTTAGGCATGCAGATCATGGGATGTGTAGTGATTTTCTTCTCGGTGGGACCAATGAAGAGTTCTTGACTAGTTGAGTACGTATATGTTTGTGATTAGGAAGGGAGATGGAGTTCTCATGGTATACTAGTGTGGTATGGTATATGCTATATATTGTGCAGGAGTGGGATTCGTGTGTGTAAGGTTACAGTTTAGATCAGAATGGAAAGTCATTAAATTCCTAAGTAGCACGGGCAGTTGTAGGTGATTAAAGAATCAATCATCGGATGATTAAGGTAAATGGTATTGCTAATCATAGTGATTTGACGAGGGTATATGTTTCAATAAAAGCGCAATATGATTTAAACTGATAATACATTAGTAGTATTGCGCGCTTTCTTGTTGGATCGACTGCTGATATTTGAGTTTTTTATGGCACAGGGGAATTTTAGAATATCTTTTGTGGAATGATTCAGTATTTAAGGTGTGATGTGTATTCATACAGCGGAATTTGGGACTAGGAGGTCTCGTGTTCAGGCTATGCAGTGGTTGTAGATCGTGTGTACCAGCACCATTTAGTGACTATTGGGATTTGGAGGTCCTAGTGGATCCTTCTTTGCTTGGTATGTTAGATTTTAGATATGATGTTGGGGTGTGGATTGGCTGACTCAGTGTTGGATTATTCTAGACTATTTCACTATGGGCTATGCCAAAAAAATGCCACAGGATGAGTGGTGAGGTGCATCAGATTATGTTCTAGCACAGTGGTGTGTACTCCCAAGGACCAACAGACGGCAGTGAAGGATTGTGTTTCTTACTTAGGTCTTCGTGATGGATGTCAGTACAGAGGTTTCTACAATAGATTTAGTTACGGTGTTGTGGGACTTTTTGAATGTGTTTGTTATGGCCGGACATGTCGCTGTGCGAGGTTGTACATTTCGGTATTGATTTGGTACCGGTCACGTATCCTACGGCTCTGGTAAGAGTTATAGTAGTGGGAGGATCAGCCTCAGGCCCCTTTAGTATTAAGTTTGTTGGCAGGCCGATGTGGCTACGTATTTAGCATGGGTTGGCTTGGTTGGCCCCGAGTTGTATTGTTGAGGGATAGGTTGATTCGATCGTTATTGAACTTGTTAGTGATTTGGGGAGATGTATGAGTTGCTTTTCTGTGCTGTTAGACGTTATGATTTGTTGGATATAGGCACATGTGATGCGGTTCTATTGGGGATTCATAGATAAAGTTAAGCGAGAATAGTAATTGGTTGTTGATCGTTAAATAGAGTATTGGTTATGACCTATCAGGTTGCGTGTCGTATGTTATTCGTTTCACCGTGGGTGTAATGAATTGCTTTGGTTTCAGACATCAAATCTGCATGGCTATAGATTTTGTTCATAGTGACTTGAGGTGCTTCACGTGTAAAAATGTTGGGATAGGATCGTGCATTGTAGCGAGGCTACGTGGATATATGACCTTTTGGGGTAGATTCAGGTGTCCTATATCTATGATGTGAGACAGGGTCTCAGCCTTGTGTTGTGATGGTAGCTTGAGGTACAACTCTTTAGTTTGAGTTATTTTTCGTGATTTAAGTATGTTCAGACTGTTTCATATTGGTGTGTGTATTATGCATGTGGTGGCTTAGGCTTGTATTGAAGTGTCATAACACCAGAGTGGTGTGTTAAATTCAAGTTGACCGTTGGAGTCATTAATGAATACGAACGGAATTGATTTTAGCTTGCTGGAAGGATAATATCGAGGTTTGGCTCGGAGATATATTGTGGTATTAGCCAAAAGGGAAGTGGCTTCATTAATGGTTTATCTGAGAAATGGTTACGGTTTATTACGTGTCTGAATTATCATTGGCAACACATGGCAGTGTTGGAATAACACTTTAGCAAATAAGGGATTTTGTATCGGTATTTGGTTGTTATGGGCAACTGTTGTGAATGGAAGTTATTGTTTCAAATGCTTCAGATTATGTGGTATATCATATGATTGCACTTGAGGTTGCAGGTATGGGTTATTATAGCTGGTTCGGGTTTATTATGAATATAGATGTGAGTTTCTGATCTTGTGTTAGAATTCGGAAAGTGCAATGTGGTTCTACAGTTTATGATCTAGATGGATTGTGAAATTTCAGCTATGTTGTGTTATTGGACCATGCGAGATAGGGTGACGTTTATGCTAGAAATTTCACCCTGGGTATATGCTTGGTAAGGACAGTAACATATTGGTTGGCTTCTAGGACAACTTTGAGTACGCTCGAGGACGAGTGTTTTTTAAATTGGGAAGGATGTGATGACCTGACCTGTCGTCTCAAGAGTTACTACCTAGTTTCACCCATTTTATGTTTCTTCTTGTTTTATTATCACTACTTGGTGTGTTAGATTTTATTTGTATTGGTTTTTGTAGAAAATTAGAAACTTACTCTCTTTAAGGAAGGTTTGGTTTGAAAAAGTCAATCGGATGTTAACTTATGAGTTATAGGGCTCGTATGTGATTTCTGGTGATTCGGTTAGCTTGAGGGATGATTTGTGACTTAGGAGTGTGATCGGAAATAATTTTGGAGGTCCGGTGTAGAATTAAGTTTGAATTGGCGAAGTTAGTATTTTGGCGAATTCTGATTGATAATTGATATTTTGATCCGAGGGCCGGAATGGAATTCTGAGAGTTGCAGTAGCTTTGTTAGGTGATTTGGGATGTGTGTGAAATATTTCAGTTGATTCAGAGGTGATTTGCTTGGGTTTTTGATGAAATGCGGGTTTCGGAATATTTTGAAGAACTTAAGCTTGGATTCATTAGGAATTGAGGATTTTAGTGTTATTTGATGTGTCTTGATGATTGGAACGAGTTTGGGTGATGTTCTAGGATAGGTTGGCATTTTTGGTTGAGGTCCCGGGGGCCTCGGGGTGATTTCATATAGCTAAAGAAGAGTTTTGGACTTGGTATTTCACCAGAAAATGCAGCAGTTGTGCAGGCCAAAGTTTTTCCTTCGCTTTCGCAGATGGTCTCACGCATTCACAGAAGGCTATTTTTCTGGACCATTGCGTTTGCGAGGGTGGATTCACGTTCGCGTAGAAGGGGCCTGGGGTCTTGTCGAGATTGTTCACCATGTTTGAGACCATGGGGTTCGCATTCACGTGGGTCACCGCGTTCGCGAAGACAAAAAAATGGGTTAGTGGAATTTTGGGGTTTGCGAATGCGAGATGTCCTTCGCGTTCGCATAGAACAAATTTGCACCTGGGTAGAACAGTTTTATATTATTTCCTCCATGAACTAAGGGAATTTTCCTCCATTGTTGAATATCTTGAGAGCTTTTTGGGAACAATTGAAGAGGGTTTTGACTGGGATTGACTGGAGGCAAGTTTTATGAGTTAAAGACATGATTGTTATGTGAAATTAACCTAGAAATTCATGGAAATTAAACTAAAATTTGTGAACTAGGTCTTGGGATTTTGAGATTTTAAATTGGGATTTGATGGGCAATTTGACCTCGGATTTGAGAGTTGTTGGTATGTATGAACTCGTGAGAAGATTAGGAATCTAGTGATGTTAATTATATTATTTCTTTAGAAGTGGGCCCGGGGCTCGGTTTTTGCTAATTTCAAGATTTTTGCTATTTTTCGATTGTTTTCGATTGGGTATTGTCGCATTTCCGTATTGTGATGTATTCACTCTGATGTTGGATAGACTCGACGCGTGTGGAGTCCGGTTTGAGTGGAAAAGGCACCTCGAGCTAGAGATTTTGCCGGTTCGAGGTGAGTAATGACTGTAAGGGATATTCTGAGGGGTTCGAAACCCCGGACTTGCACACCATAGTGTTATATTGAGGTGACTTGCATGCTGGATTGCGAAGCCATTTTTGGTGACATCAAAATCCACTGCTAAAAATCAATAGACACGGTCGCATCAATATAATTTACCCAACTATGAGTCGGAGTCGAATCCCACAGAGAACAATGTGTAGGCAATTAGGCATGTAAGAAAATTATCGCTAGTTGCGCAATGGCAAAAACTAAGAATTTTAGTTGAAAAGTGTTTATACCTAAATGAAGAAATTTAAACTAACCTAGAAAGGAAGTAAAATGATCAATGGCTACAAGTATGGTTGCTTCGGGAATTATACTCAAGTAACGATCCAATGTTTTTCACGATTTAACTATCCTTTTCATATAATCCACTCATGGTTGTTAATTAGTCGATAAATGCGCTCATAGCCTTGTCCCGAAGTACTACTCACCTATTCTCAATAGATTTACAACTATATTCCAATGAAATCAATCTATTAAGAACGCATTAAAATCACGACATTTAATTAAGCAAGGTGATTAGGTATATGCCTATCCTAACAACAAATCTGCTCCCCTTAAGGGTTAAGATCACACTTTCTTCAATTCTTCTTTAATCTAAAAATGGCTTTTCCAAGCATAGTATAGATAGTAAATAAAACTCAACTGCTGCCAAAAAATTAAGCAATTAAACATAGAAATGAAGAAACAACCATAGATGAATGTGAAACATTAATGAACTAGAATAATTAAAGTAACAATAACTCACTTCATAAATATATTAAGTTATTCAATACATAAGAACAACAAGGTATTTAATCCCCACTTTAAACATGAATATTTCCATAAACAAGATTCAAGTGTTAGAAATAAATACTACACACTTAAATATTCAATACAAAGCAAGGAAAATAAGAAATAAACATAAATGGGTAAGAAAATCTTAACCACAAGCTTCAATCTTCAAGACCCAAGTGTGTGTGCAAAAACCCTAGCTTCCAAAAAATGTTCTCTCCAGTTCTATGAACTAACAACAAGCCAAAGGATATCTAAAATATCTGCTTGGTTGTGTATAAGAATGGTTTGGCGATTACAAACGTGAAATTCCATATTTTCCCAAAACTGCCCAGAAAATACACTATGCGATCGCACAAAGACCATTGCGATCGCATAGAGATGGCTTCTCAATCTATGCGATCGCATAGTGTCCACTACATTCGCTTAGGCTTGTTGACCAGCAGCTGACAAGACCACTTTTACACTATGCTTTCACATAGAGTCCAATGTGTTCGCATTTCTTTACTTCATTGGCTTATGCGATCGCATGCCATTCATTGCGATCACATAGAGTAATATATGGGCAGACTTCATTTTTTCATTTTAGCTCCTTTTTGACTTGTTTTCACTTGGTTTCTTCACTATTACTTCTAAATGACATACAACATATAAAATAGAAGTAAATGGCATCAAATATACGATTTCATCACTCAAACATACTAAAAGTATATGTTTGAAAACAAGATAAGTTGCGTATTTGACTGAAACTACTTGTTGTCATTATAATTTGAGATGATTATTATATTTAGGTTTCGTGCAAGTTATTTGAACCCTTCGGGGATTGTTGTTGATAATTCCTCACTGATTTAATTATACATTTGAACTCATCCATGTATTTTTCAACAGTTTTAAACAGTCGGTCAAATTATTATGGCTTAAATACTCAAAATGATATTCGAAGACGCTTCTATGGACATGCCCCAATGAGGTGACGAGGAACTCATCTTAATATGTACATTATGACTTGCTATGGCCGTACCTCTTGTACAAGTAGTCGAATGGGATGTAAGATTCTTTCAAGCATGTTAAGTTTGGGTTCTTTTTCTGTCCCATAATCTCGAGGAAACCCCTTCCATTGTTAGGATGAATTTCTAGAAGAGAAGGCAAATTTCCTAAGTACTTGCGGACGAGTGTCTGATTACTCGAGTGTAGTTTTTTCCACCAATTCAGTAGCCTTGGATGAATGTTGGTTACCATGCCCAAAACAAAATATTTTGGGTTGAGCATCACACCTTATTTTTCCCGAGTGGCTTACGTGATTTTTGTTGACCTAGTAAGGCCGAGGGCCTCCAATGTGAGGATACATATGGATCGGGTTGCACGCCACAATAGTATTATATTGATATTGAGGCCGAGAGCCTAGTTGGTGCCACGAGATGGCTTGATTATTTTCACTTGGGCTATAGGAGCCTCTCCAGAGTCTATACACACCCCTAGTGAGCATCATCGACGTTAAATGGATTAGGATGCACACCGCAGCTGTCTATGGATCGGGCTGCATGCTGCATCGATACCGATACTATTTGTCGTGTTTACATTGTTCTAGTGTCTATCATTATAAGCTATTTGTGCTTCTTCTTGCAATATTCACACGTTGTTCTATTATTATCTTATAACCGAGTATGGGGCCCGAGAGGTGGACTTCTGTGCTTATCTGCATTTCTAGTTTCTTTTGCATTCAATTGCATAGCTGTTGAAAGGGTTATTTTCAAAAGAGGTTTTTAACCGAGCTAAGATTAAAGGTTTTTATAGCTTCACTGCTTTCTCTCAAAGGAATTTTTCACTGCTTCCATATAGCATGATGGTTTGCCTTATGTGATTTCTTACTGCTCACTTGATATTTACCGTTATTACTCACTGAGTTGGAGTACTCACTTTACTCTATGCACCTCACGTGCAGTTGTAGGTATTTATGCACTCGGTTATGGGTATTGGCTACATGTCAACAGAGTTTTAGAGGTCTTAGCAAGGTGACTGCCAGCGTTCGTAGCATTCCTATACTTTTATGTTATTCATGATTCTTGTTTAGTTTTTCTCTAGACTATAAAGTGGAAACTTCATTCTTATAGATACTCATGCTTATGACACCCCAGTCGGGCTGTTTTGGGTTGTAAATTTCATTAATTCATGTCATTAAGTCATATTTTTTTATTCATTTATGTTTAATTACTTTGAAAGAGAAGAATTGGGTTAGTTGGCTGGCCTTGTCTTCACGTGAGGCGCCATCATGACTAGTGCGGGTTTTGGGTCATGACAAGAAGAACTTAGTCTCGAATCTGATGTAATTTGATGGTTTTGTGTTAATTGTGGTGTTTTGAATATTGGAGAAAGTTTTAATGATGTGTTAGGTTGGTTTGGCACTTTTGGTTGAGGTCCTGGGGGCATCAGGGTGATTTCTGATAGCCATCGGGAAGACTTTTTGGACTTCGTGAAATTCATATATTGCTGGTATCTGGTGTTTCCGCATCTAAGGAAGAAGGTCCACATATGCGGTTCCGAGGATGTGAGAGGTAGGTTTGCAGGTGCGAGTTCATGTAAGGTTGGTTGTTTCTGCAGGTGTGGGCTTGGGGCCACATCTACAGCAAATGTGAGACCATGACGTTTCCGCATAAGCGGACAAGTTCTGCAAAAGTGGATTCCGCAAATGCTTATAAAGAATCGCATAAGTAGTTGTTGGTTTAATGACAATCCGCAGAAAAGGAGGTATAACCACAAAAATGGTAGCCGCAAATAAAGTAAAGGAACCACATATGCAAAAATCATTGTTAAGAGAAAGGTTTTAAAGCTCATTTTGTTCCGCGAGCTTATGTTCATTTCCACCACTTTTAAGTATCCTTGAGTGCTCTTGGACATAATTTGAAGGGGTGTCGACTAGGTGTGATTAGAGGTGAGTTTCTTGAAAATACATGAATTAAAGGTAGAATTTACATTGGAATTTGTTGAAATTCATCAAAATAGGGTAAATCTATGACCGGGGGTCGAGTTTTAAAATTTTCATTAATTTAGATATTTTTCAAGTCTTCTCGATTGGGTTATGATCCCTTAGCCTATTGTAATATGTTCATTGTGGTATTGGATAGATTTGACGCGTGAGGAGGTCGACTTGCGAGCAAGGGCATAGCGAGCTTGAGATTTAATCGGTTTGAGGTGAGTAATAATAGTAAATGATATCCTGTGGGTTTGAAACCCTGGATTGCACATCATAGTTCTATATTGAGGTGACTTACATGCCGAATAGCGAGCGTGGGCTAGAGCACCAATGAGGATTGTGACTTGGTCCATCCTGTTGATATTTTACCGCGTATTTGAATGAACTGTTCTGTTTATCATCATGATTTTGGCTTATTGCCATGTGTTTTGGCTTAATGTCGATTATTTGAACTTTTCGGGGATTGTTTTAACTATTACCTTACTATTTTTATGCGTTATTTGAACTTAGTCCTGATAACTATACTGCTTTGCAAACTCTATCGTTTCTAATTAATTTTTGAGATTTAAATGATAATTTTCACTGTTGTTTAAGCTGAGTACTATTACTTTATTGATGCCCGAGGGGCTTATGATGTTTCTAGACTAAGTGAGGTTTTCTGGCCTTGAGCGTGAGGTGAGGAGGATTTCAGGCCTAGAGTCTACTGTGAGGAGGCTTTTGGCCTGGAGTGTATTGTGAGGAGGCTTTCAGGCCTCGAGTGTGACGTGAGAAGGATTTCAGGCCTTATGTTATGTGCCATGAGGTGGCTTGATATTGCGCTTGGGCTGTAAGGGGCCTCTCCTGAGTCTGTATTGTCATAGTGAGCGTGGGTACCCATAAAGATCAGGCTGCACGCCGCAGTAGTTACTATATGATATTGTTCTGAGAGTAATTTAAGAGTCAGAGCTCGAGGGCCTGAGAGTGAACCTGAGGGGATGGTACAATTTTGAGATATTGTCTAAGGGGTGAACTTATATGTGCTCATCTTGCATATTTACTTGCCTTTTTCTTGTCATACTATGATATTGTGACCGAGGGACAGATTTTTCTATGCTTATCGGCACCAATTATTTTGAAATTTTTTCGTATATTTTTGGAAAGATTGTTTTCAAAAAGGATTTAAACTGAGCCAAAATATTTCTAAGGATTCCTCACAGATTCACTACTTTTTCAAAAGATTGTACCCTACTTCCATATAGTGTGATGATTTGCCTTAAGTGATTTCTAACTTGTAAGTTGTTATTTACTTTTATTGCTCACTGAGTTGGAGTACTCACTTTACTCCCTGCACCTCGTGTGTAGATGTAGGTAACTATTCACCCAGTAGCGAGTTTTGGCTAATCAGAGGCAGGGTTATATGATTTAAAGAGGTGACTGTCAGCGTTTGCAACACCATTTTTTCTTTCTTTGTTTGTTATTTCGCTTTTGTGTATATATATATAATAGACCTTGTAGTAGATCAACATTCTGATAGATGCTAGTGACTTGTGACACCCTGATTAGGACTGTGTCGGGTTATATTTCCGCTAAATAATAGTGTCAATTCTTATTTAAATTGCATATTCATGTTTAGCTATTTTTTTTTAAAAGATGAGTTACGTTAGTTGGCATGTCTCGTCTTCACAGAGGCGCCATCATGACCAATGCGGGACTTAGGTCGTGACAAGTTTGTATTAGAGCCTAGTTGGTAAGGTCTCACGAGTCATGAGCATGTTTAGTAGAGTCTCACGGAATGGTAGAGGGATGCCTGTATTTCTCCACGAGAGGCTGCAGAACCTTTAGGAAAACATCACACTCTTGAATTCTTATCGTGTATCCTTGATTCGGCTTGGAAAGAAACTCTTGAAATTTTTTCCATGCATTTTAATGTACATGAGCACTGAGTATCAGATGTGCCTCGATGGCTTGTAATTCCCCGATCAAGTGGTAAGATGTGATCTTTGTGATTATATGTTGGGCCAGTCTAGAGGACTCGAGGCCGAATCTTTGACTATGGCTTAAAACCTGAGGTACTGATTGTGTAAGTAAGTGTTTTGAACTTATGTGTTCGGTATGGTCCCTATTATTGGGAATGGTGGTCTGATAGCTATGTGATGAGTATGTTAGTGCTGCGAGATGTATCTATATAACATGGAAGTGACGATAAAGGTCTATTGGATTATAGAAGAATTATTAAGTGTATGATTTCCATTGTGATTTGATGTGTAACTTCGAGTTATGGGTGCGTAAGAATCTTTTCATGTTTCAGCAGAGAGTGGAGTAAATTCCATGTTGTGGTATAAGTTCAGGCTCAGGAAGACTAATTGGTTGTGTATGTGTATGATGGTGGAAGGTATATGGGATTGATGTATCGAGGTGAGACAGGTGGGTTGTTTCATGCGGAGTGTTCCACAGTGGTGTGATCCTTATGTATCTGTTAGAAGATCTCATGCGTAATGGAAAGGTACATGTTTAAATTCGAAATTTCGAATTTTCTTAAAACAGTATTCATCGGCTTGTGGGTCTTAGACCATGTAAATTTATGCTTGGGTCTTGTGAGGTAAACTTGGGTTGAGGAATTGTGGTACTACAACAAGAGGGAATATTAAGTTAAGGAGGAAACATAAGGAAATTCAGATAGATGGAGTAGCTTGATAGTAGATCGAATCGATATGGTATGGACATGACCAATCCGTTGTATGTGTTCGAGGTAATGGGTTCTTCTAGGTATCTTGCAGCTATGCTCATGGGTTTTGATGGCTTGCTTAGTTGTGTCTAGTTAGAAGGATTCAACCTGGCGGTTGAATTTGTGCAAATGGAATTGGGAGAGTTCTTATTGATATATATTGTGGCTGGAAGTGTGCATCTTCTATGAATATGAGAGGCATGGGAGGTTTAATGATTTTTCTTCTATATAGGATAAATAGAAGTTCTTGGCTAGATGAGTTACAGTGAAGTTCTAAAAAGATGTTCATAAAAACTCTTAGGTAATGCGTAGCCTCAAGTAATCAAGGAAATAGTACTACTAATCGAAAGTTATTTGATCGGAGAATATGTTTCAAAAAGGGGAAATTTGATTAAACTAATGATACTTTGGTAGTATTGCGAACCTTTCCTGTTGGGTCGACTAGTGATATTCGGGTAGTCTAGTGATACGAGGAAATCTTAAAGTATCTATTTTTGAATGACTTGATATTAAAGGTATGTCTTGTGTTTGGACGACTAAATTTGGATTGGATATGGTGGTTAAAGTGTTGTGTGGTTATGGAGATGGATATTCTCATAACCACGCTATAATGGGGTATGTTAGTTTCGGACGTGATATTGGAGTTTAGACTCATTGTCTCTATGTTGGGTTGTTTAGGATATTGTGCCATGGGCTATGCTTGAATGCGACAGGTTGAGTGGCAAGGTGTGTCAAAGTCTATCCTGGTAGAGAGGTTTTTATATTTCGAAGACCTAGAGGACGGCTAGGAAGGATTGTCCTTCTTACTTGGGCTCTTGTGATGAGTGTCAGCACTGAGGCTCCTTATATTGATTCAGTTCCAATATTGAACGACTTTTAGAATGTGTTTCTTGTGGCCGAGCATGTCATCGAGCGAGGTTGTATTTTTCAGTATTTATATGGTAGCGAGATTTCCTTAATAAGGAGTTCGTTGGCAGGGCAATATGGGTGATTGTTCTATCTTGAGTCGGCTTGGTTGCCTCCGAAAGGCATTATTAAGGGAGGTAATGATTTGACTTTTGTTGGGCTTATCGTTGATCTGGAAAGATCTATGAGTTACTTCTTCTCTGTTGTGAGAGGTTATGATTTGTTGATTATATGTACATATGGTGCGGTTCAATTGGAGTCTTTTAGTGGAATTTTGAGCGGAAGGAGTAATGGAGTGTTGCTTAATGAACGACGTATCAGATACGTCTTATCGGGTTGTGTGGCGTATTTAACTTGTTTCGTCATTGGTGTAATGATTTTCTTTGGTTCTGGACATCAAATTGAGTGTGGCTATCGATTTTGAGCATAGTGACTTAAGGTGTTTCATGTGCAATAGTGTTTGGATTGGATCGCGCATTATAGTGAGGCTGCGTGAGATATGACCTTTCGAAGTAGATTCATATGTTCTATTTCTATGAGGTGCGATAGGTTCTCAGCCTTGTGTTGTGATGGTACTGATGGGATTGAAGTATAGCTCTTTCTTTTGAGTCATTTTTCATAATTTGGGTATGTTGAGACAGTTTCTCATTGGTGCGAGTATTATGCAAGTTATGGATTAGGGTTGTATTGAGGTTTCATATCACCAGAGTGGTGTGTTGGACTCGAGGTAATTGTTGGGGTCACTAGTGAATAATAATGGATTTGATTTCAGCTTGTTGGAAGGATAATATCGAGGTTTGGCTCGAAATCAGCTATGGTATTAGTCAAAAGGGAAGAGGCTTCATAAATGGTTGATCCGAGAAATGGTTATGACTCATTAAGTGTTTCTTTTATCGTTGGCAGTATATGAACGTGTTGGAATAACACCATAGTTGATAAGAGGTTTTCTTACGGTATTCCGGTGCTGTGGGCAACTACTGTGAATAGAAGTTATCATTTTGAGTGTTTGTGTTATATAGTATATCATATGATTGCACCCGAGGTTGCAGGTATGGGTTATTACAGCTAGTTCGGGCTTATTCTGAGTTTAGATATGAGGTTTGAATCTTGCGTACAATTTCAGCGAGCGCAATGTGATTATAAGGTTTATGGACTAGATGGGTTGTGACACTTCAGCTATGTTGTGTTATCGAACCTATGCGAGATAGGGTGATGTGGGATCACCCACGGGAATATGCTTGGTAAGGTTGTTCGACTTTTGGTTGCCTTTTAGAACAACTCTAGGTACGTTTAAGGACGAACATGTGTTTAAGTGGGGAAGGATATGACGACTCGGCCCGTCATCACATGAGTTATCGCCATTTTCCCCCATTTTTTGCTTCCTTATGTTTCATTATAGGAGCCTTGGATGGATGAGTTGAATTGGATTGGTTTTAGATGGAAATGAGACATTTAGTCTCTAAAAGGAATGCTTGTTTTGAAAAAGTCAACTGGATGTTGACTATTTAGTTATAGGGTTAGAAGGTGGTTGTCGGTGATTCAGTTATCAGATGATGATTTGTGACTTAGGAGTGTGATCGGAATTGATTTTTGGACGTCTTGTGTATAATTATACTTGAATTAGCGAGTTAGTATTTTGGTGAATTCCGGTTGATAGGTGAGATTTTAATCCTAGGGTCGGAATTGGATTTCGAAAGTTGTTATAGCTTCAGTAGGTAATTTTGGATGTGTGTGCATAAGGTCAAATCATTCGCATGTGTTTTTGTCGGGTTTTTTATTAAATGTGTAATTCGGAAGTTTTCGAAAACTTAGGCTTGAATCCAATGTAATTTGAGGGTTTGGGTGTTAGTTGTGGTTTTTAGATGATTGGACCAAGTTTGAATGTTGTTTATGGGTGGGTCGGAACTTTTGGCTGAGGTCCTGGGGGCCTCGGGGTGATTTCGGATGGCCATCAAGATGATTTTGGACTTGGTGAAATTTACATGTTGCTGGTATCCGGTGTTTCCGCATCTGCGGAAGAAGGACTGCATATGCGGTTTTGCAGATGCGAGCGGTCGGTTCGTAGGTACATGTTCTTGTAAGGTTGCATGTTTCCACAGGTGTGGGATTGGGGCTGCATCTGAGATGCTACAAATGCGGTAGATGAGTCGCATAAGCGAAATATGAGACCATGGGTTTTCCGCAGAAGCAGACAAGTGTCGGCAAAATCGGATTCCGAAAATGCGAATAGAGTACCGCAGAAGTGGTTGTTGGCTTGTTCAAAATCTGTAGAATCGGAGGTATAACCGCAGAAGCGATAGCCACAAATGCGGTAAAGGAACGCATATGCAAAAATCATTGTTTAGAGAAGGGTTTTAAAGCTTATTCTATTCCGCGAGTTTAAGTTCATTTCCACCATTTTTAAGCAACCTTGAGAGCTTTTGGATGGAATTTGAAGGGGATTTTGACTAGGTGTGATTGTAGGTGAGTTCCTTGACCTAAATATATGAATTAATTGTAGAATTTACAGTTGAATTTGTTGAAATTCATCAAAAGAGGGTAAAGCCGGGGCTTGGGAATTGGTTATTTCAAAATGGGATTTGAGGGGTCATTTGGACTCGGATTTGGGAGTTTTTTGTATGTATAGACTCGTGGCGCCATAAGGAATCCGATGATGTTAATATTTTGATTTTTGTAGAAGTGGAACCGAGGCTCGGGTTTTTCAAATTTCATGAATTTCGTCATTTTTTGAATCTTTTCGATTGGATTCTATTCCCTAAGCATATTGTAACATGTTTATTGTGGTTTCGAATAGATTCGACGCGTGAGGAGGTCAATTTGCGAGGCAAGGGTATAGCGAGCTAGAGATTTTAACCGTTCGAGGTGAGTAATGATAGTAAATGATATCATTTGGGTTTGAAACCCTGGATTGCACATCATAGTGCTATATTAAGGTGACATGCACGCCGGATAGCAAGCGTGGGCTAGAGTACCATAGGGGATTGTGACTTGGTCCGTACCATTGATATTTTACCACATATTTGACCGAACTATTCGGTTTATCATCATGATTTGGTTTTATTGCCATGTTTTAGGCTTAATGCCGATTATTTGAACCCTTCGGGGATTATTTTCACTATTACCTTTCTCTTTTAATACGTTATATGAACTTAGTCCTGATAATTATACTATTTTGCTAATTCAACCGTTTAATTTTCGAGATTTAAATGACACTTTTCTCTATTCTTTGGGCTGAGCACTATTACTTTATTAATGCCCGAGAGGCTTATGATATTTCTGGACTGAGTGAGGTTTTCAGGTTTTGAGCATGAGGTGAAGAGGCTTTCAGGCCTCGGGTGTATTGTGAGGAGGATTTCAGGCCTCGAGTGAATTGTTAAGAGGCTTTTAGGCATCGAGTGTGATGTGAGAAGTCTTTCACGCCTTATGTTATGTGCCATGAGGTGGTTTGATCTTGCGTTTGGGCTGTAAAGTGCCCCTCCGGAGTCCGCACCCCCCTGTGAGCGCGGGTACCAATATGGATCGCAAAGCATGCCACAGTAGTTACTATGTGATGCTCTTCTAAGTGTGATATGAGAGAGGGAGCACGAGGGTCTGAGAGTGTTATGATAGTGAGCCCAAGGGGCTGGTATAGTCTTGAGATATTGCCCGATAGGAGACTTATATGTGCTCGTCTTGCATCTTTACTCGCTTTTTTCTTGTGATGCTGTGATATTATGCCCAATGCGTGGATTTTTCTGTGCTTATCGAGACTAACTATTTTGAAATCATTTCATAAATTTTTGGAAAGATTGTTTTCAAAAGGATTTTAAAATGAGCCAAAATAGTTCCAACCATTTCACATATTCACTGCTTTTTCAAAAGATTGTACCCTGCTTTATATAGTGTGATGATTTTCCTTATGTGATTTTTAACTGCTCAGTTGTTATTTAATTTATTACTCATTGATTTGGAGTACTCAATTTACCCCCTGCACCTCGTGTGTAGATGCAGGTACCTATTCAGCCGGTAGCGGGTTTTGGCTTATTGGAGGTTGGGTTATATGAGTTAAAGAGGTGACTGCCGGCATTCGCAGTACACTTTTTCTTTCTTTGTTTGTAATTTTGGTTTTTTAAATATATAGAATAGACGTTGTAGCAGATTTTCATTCTGATAGATGCTCGTGACTTGTGACACCCCAATAAGGGTTGTTTCAGGTTATATTTCCACTAAACAATAGTGTCAATTCTTATTTAAGTTGTTTATTCATGTTTAGCTATTTTTTTAAAAGACGAGTTGGTTTAGTTGGCTTGCCTCATCTTCATGAGAGGCGCCATCACGACCAGTGTGGGGTTTGGATCCTGACATTTGTAACTCTATACATGTGTAAAGATCTAATCTTTGGATACAAGCATTCTATTGCTTGTTCCAAGGTTAAAATCAAACCATATCACCGCTTCAAACCTGTGTCTATCCAATTCAATAACCTTAAAGATCTTTTTAACGAAATTTCCTAACCGAATTGGCTTAAGTACTAGAAAAAGCTTTGTTTGATGATCTAGACATTTATAGTCTTTAGTCCATCTACCATTAAAAGTAACTATAATGCTTATTGTTTTAATTCTGCAAGTCAAGAGAATGAGAAACTTAGGAAATATTTTATAAAGCAATCCTAGTATAATTAAGAACATGTACTGTAAGTTCAAGACCAAGTTACGGACCAAGTGTTCTTAACATTTTAACTTGGAATTCAAAGTTAAGGACTGCCTATCCTTAACTTTTGAACACGTAATTGAAACTTAAGGACTGCATGTCCTTAATTTTTGTACTTGGAATTCAAACTTAAGGATTGATTGTCCTTAAGCTTTGAACCTTGAAGTCAAACATAAGGAGTCCTGAACTAAACTTATGAACATGGAATTCAAAGTTAAGGACTATCAGTCCTTAACTTTTTAACATGCAAGTAAACTTAAGGACTTCCGGTCCTTAACTTTTCAACCTGCAAATAAAACATAAGAATTTTCTGTCCTTAACTTTTCAACCTGCACGTAAAACTTAAGGACTCGTGTCCTTAACTTTTGAACTTGCAAGTAAAACATAAGGACTTTCTGTCCTCAAATTTTGATCCTTCAAGTCAAACTTAAGGACTTCATGTCCTTAACTTTTCAACCTGCAAATCAAACTTGAGGATTCATGTCCTTAACTTTTTAACCTGTAAATCCAACTTAATGACTCATGTCTTTAACTTTTCAATATGTAATTAAAACTTAAGGGCATGTTTTAACTAATAAGTTAAGGACCAAATATCATTAATTTTTTCAATTTGAAAATCAAACTTCAGGACTTAGTGTCCTTTACTTTTCCAAAACAATTTTCAAAACTATGACAGTATGTGCTTAATATATAGAATAATATCAACAAAGTTAAGGACATTGTGTCCTTAACTTTTTCAATTCAATTTGCAAAATGAGGACACTATGTCCACAATTTTATGTGCTCAATATTTATAGAATTATCATAGGAGACGATGTTCTTAACTTTATCAATTCAAAAATTTTAAAAAAAAATTCAAATTTCTAATTACAGTATAAAAATGAATAGAAATCGGAAAGAGTATAACTATGTCGAAATAAAAATCAATAGAAACATATAAAAGTATAACTACATGTATATATATGTCAATTTTTTGGATGAGAATGTTAAATTTTAATAACCGGAAGAAAATTTTCTGCTGCGTTGTTGTTGTTGTTGTTAGCATAGGTATAAGTTATAATAGAAGGGCATTTTCAGCTAGTCGGGTAAAATTTTATTAAACCAGTGGATAAAAACTAAAGATATTTAAAATCTGGATTTACTGTAAAGACAGTAGTTGTTAGTTAGTTGCTATTTGTGCACATCGCACAAGAATAAAAGAAGTTTGATTTTTTAGTTGAAAATTAAAATTGCCAAATTTGTAGAATAAATTAATGTTTTGGATTGGCTTTATCTTTTATTCCAACATAAAAATAAAATATAAAAACCTCAATTTAAGTCAACCTATTATTTTAAAAAGGTAAAACGGGAAAGCACATTTCCCTAGATAGTACTTCTTTTCTTTAATGTATTTTTATTTTTCGAGAGAGAAAGTGAAGCAAAATTATAGATTGCAATATTAATTAGAGAGACCATCATGAGCACGAGTTGAACATAAAACAAGTTCAAAATATTCTTTTTTTAAAAGTAAACAACTATAATACTTGATTGATAGGTAGCTTACTTAGCGGGAGGCCTATAAATTGTGACACCTAATGAGTAGTGAGATTGTTTAACCAAAAAAAGGAATTTTAGTAAAAGCTTCATTTTTAGAAGACCTCAGGTTACTGATCATTGCAATTGAACGACAGAAATTGATTTTGATAACAATAAGATAGATAGAATAAAACAAAGTAAATCAGTATATTCTGTTGATATTTCGTATCCTTACAAATGACTAGTCTTCTCCTTTTAATAGCTATCTTTAAGTTATACGTTTGCCTTTGTCTTAATAAGGTCATTATAGACAATTAAAGGCATTAGATTCTATGTTACAAAATCATTATAATTTAAAACAGATTCTCTAACGTTATCAGTATTTAATGCTTACCAAATACTGTGTATGTACTCTGTTGTGCTGTAAGATTCATTCTTCTTAACTTTTAGATTTAAATAGGTACGAGCATCGAGTCTTTTGAATATCTCCTCATGCATCTGCTTGTACCTCTGCTCGTACCTGATTATGACGACCCAGTCCATTTTCACATGAGTTATCGTCCATTTTCCCCCATATTGTGTTGCTTTATATTTCAATATCATTATTTAAGTTGATTGGATTTAATTGAATTGGTTTTAGTTGAAAATGAAGTACTTAGCCTCTTAGAAGGAAACTTATTTTGGAAAAGTCAACTCAAATTTTGCTATATAGTTAGATGGCTCGGATTTCAATTTCGATAATTCAGTTAGCTTTGGGGGATGATTTGTGACTTAGCATTGCGATCAAAATTGAATTTGGAGGTCCGGTACAGAATTAGGCTTGAATTGGCGAAGTTTGACTTTTTGCGGATCGGATTTGTATTCGAGGGTCGGAATGGAATTTCGAAAGTTGTTGTAGCTTTGTTAGGTGATTTTGGATATGTGTGAAAAATTTCAGATAATTCGGACGTCGTTTGATGGGGTTTTTGATCGAATGTGAGTTATGAAAGAATTTGACAAACTTAAGCTTTGATTTGGTGAAATATGATGATTTTGGTGTTAACGGTAATGTTTCAATGGTTCGAGCAAGTTTAAATAAGGTAATAGGTCATATATGTTATTTTGGTTAAGGTCCTGGGGCCTCGGATCAGATCGGGTGGTTGAACGGAGCGTTTGGAGTTTGTTGCATGTTTTGGAATTGCTGGTACTGTCATTTCTGCATCTTCCGAAAAGGGACCGCATAGGCGGTTTGCAGATACGGAGGGAGGTCGCAAAAGCGGTTATAGTGGGGGTTTGACCTTTCCGTAGAAGCGGACAAGAGTCCGCAAAATCTAGTCCACTGGTGCGGTATATGGACCGTAGAAGTGGTCATGACACTTAAAACGACTTTTCCACATGTGGAATAATTGCTTTAATAGCGATAACCGCAGAAGCAGTTTTGGTGCCGCAGAACCAAAAAGGCCTGAGTAGATATTAAATAATGTCCTATTCGCGAATTTTGAAAGAATAGATATTTTGGACTACGAACTAAGAGGGTTTTGGGCGATTTTTGAAGAGGGTTTCAAGGGTTATCATCAGGTGTTGATTTTTGGACATAGATTGTGATATAATTGTGTATAAACATTGATTAACACTGAAAACCCATGGAATTAAAGGTTAAAATTGAGGTTAGGGTTTGAAACTTAAGAGAGTTTATACATGGGATTTAAAGGGTTAATTGGACTCCGATTCTTATCAAATTGATATGTATAGACTCGTGGTGAGATAAGGATCATATTGATGCAAAATTTTCAAGATTCCGAGAAGTCGGCCCATAGCTCTGGTTTTGCCAACTTCGTATTTTTGGATGTTTTTCGAGTTCTATCAATTGGGTTATGTTCCATTAGCTTAATATAATGTATTCCTTGTGGTTTTAGCCAAATTTAGCATGCAAGTAGGTTGATCTGAGAGGAAAAGGCTTGTCGAACTAGTTCTGTAGCCGGTTTAAGGTGAGTTATTTATGTAACTACTCTCTGAGGATTTGAAACCCCAAACTTTCACATCGTAACGATATATTGAGGCTGACACGCATTCCAGCATGAGTGCAGCGTCATTTACTATTGGGGATTGAGACTTGGTCCTTCCCGAGTGTGATTTTTACTATATGGGCGATTGAGACACATACCATATCACTATGAATTGGGCTTATTGTCATGTCTCGGACCTTGTGCCGACCTGTAGAACCCTTAGGGGATCATTATGTGTTTTACCTCACTTGTGTGCATATCACATACTCTCAGTCATGTTTTCTACTATAGAAATAATACAAGAACTGTGTTTTTAATCATGAATATTAATTAAAAAAGGACAAGAAGGCTGAGATCCCAATAGTATGTCATGCCAGATTGGCTATGCATCATTTGACTACGATGGGTCTACGACCCAATTGTGAGGATGATTTTCTTTTTATGGATCGGGATACACGCCGCAACGATGATATATTGATATTGAGGTCGTGAACCTGTTTGAAGCCACGACGTGGCTGATACTGCGCATAGGCTGTAGGTGCACCTCCGGAGTCTGTACATACCCCTAGGGAGCATCGTCGATGTTGAATATGTGAAGCGGGCTTCACACTGCATCGAGTATTAGAGTGTTTCATTTTAAATATGTGAAGCGGGATTCACACTACAACGGGTATTAGAGTGTATCGTTATGTGTATTATATCTTTCCATGCATTTTTCCTTGACAATAATACTCGTTGTTCAATGTTTTCACTTATGTAGATCTAAACTACTATATATGGAATTACATTGCGCATTTTCTATGTTTCCTTACTTTCAAACATTAGTTATATTTATTACTCACTAGGTCTGAGTACTTACTTTACTCCCTCCATATTGCGTGCAGATCCGGGTTCTTTTTCTCAGCAGTGATCATCAGTCTTACTTCTAGGAGTGTCGAGGTAGCTGCATGGCGTTCACAGCCGTTGACTTCTCCCTCTATCCTTATCTTTTATTTTCACTATCATATATTTTGACAGACTATGTAGTAGGGTGACACTCTGTATGTAGAGGCTCATATTCGTGACACCTGGTCCATGATTGGGCTATATTCTATGTTTTGCTAAATATCAGTATTTTCATTAGTATTTTCGAATTCTGACTTAAATGGCTTAATGCTTTAATATTTATTTGTAAATTTTTATTTATCAATAGGGATCAATATGGTAAATGGTCGGGCTTGCCTAGTAGTGTGCTAATCACCATCATGACCGATATGGGGTCCTGAAAAGTTGGTATCAGAGCCTAGGTTACTTGGTCTCGCGAATCAGGAGCCGATTTAGTAAAGTCTCGTGGATCGGTACATAGACGTATGTATTTATCATTGAGAGGCTGCATAACCTTTAGGAAAACTTAAAATTCTTGAAATTCTTGTCATGCGACATTGTTGATCCAAGAACTAAATTTTTGTATTCTATTCTCTCGTAGATGGTGAGAACCCGTGCTATCGGACATGTCGTACGATCACCATTGCCACCCACTAGAGTCCATGTATGCGGCTGTACTCGTGGTCGAGAAAGAGCAGCAGTGGCAACATAAGTTAACCCACAAGTTGCCTCCATTATGGACCAGCCTCCAGCTGTAGAGACTCTAGCAGCACCTGCTTAGGCACCAGTTGTGCCTATTGTGATTCCGGGCCTTGAGGAAGCCCTAGCTCAAATTCTATCGGTTTGCATTGGCCTAGCTCAGGTAGTTTCACCCACTACTTCCACAGCTATTTCTCAGACTGGGAGTGTTCATCAGACCCCCGCTGCTTGCACGCCTGAGCAGATAGTGTAGGGTTTGCAGACACCAGGGACGCCACCAGCTGACCAGGTTACCCAAGTTTAGTCTGTTGCCTCGGTTCAGGTTGATGGGGTTCCAGCTATGCCAGACGATGAGCAACATTGTCTTAAGAGGATAAGTAGGCTCTCACCTCCTACTTCGAATGGTCTTCCGGGCGAGGATGCCCGTGTTTTCTTGACAAATGTCAATGTATGCTCTGGACAACAGAGATCTTGAAGTCGAGCGGGGTATCATTCACTACCTTTTAGTTTTTAGGAGCACTATTTACATGGTGGGAGGAATATGAGCGGCGTGGGCTTATAGCTGCAACACCCTTATCATGGCAGGAGTTCTCCACACTCTTCCTGGAGAAGTGGGTACCGCAGTCTCAGGGGGAGGAGCTGCGGGGACAATTTGAGTGGTTTCATCAGAGAGATTTGACTATGACGCAATATGAGGTGAGATTTTCGAAGTTGGCTCGATATGCTCCATGGATGGTCCCGACTAATCGAAAGAGGATTAGACGGTCTGTGGACAGACTCATTTATCATATCTATATTCTGATGACTCGAAAGAGGATCCTGAGCCATGCCTTTGAGGATGTAGTTGATATTGCTCGTGATATTGATGACTCATCATTAGGAGAGAGAGAAGAGGGAGGCCTCGAGGATCAGGTAGCTTCAGTGGGCTCCGTTTAAGGGCTAGGTTCATTAAAGAAGAGGTTGTACTTTTACTCTTCATCAAGCAGCTCATCAAAAGTTTTACAAGGCGTCTTCAGGCCACGATTATCAGGGTTTTTAGTAGGTCCAGTCTTCACTTAGTGCCCTCCGATATCAGAGCTTATCATATGCCCATTCAACTCAGGGTTTTTCTTTACAGAGCGCATCGGCTAGTCATTCTGGTGTGAGGGGTTCCCTTCAGTCCCTTCTCTAGTGCATGTTAGTTGCTTCGAGTGTGACAAGTTTTGCCACATAATTAGACATTGTCCTCGGCTTTGTGTTGGTTTGTCTCAGTAGAGGGATCCACCCTCGTCTTCTACTCTATCTACTTCAGAACCCTCCCACTTAGGTAGGAGTGGGGCCCAGTCAGCTACGGGCCGCCCTAGAGGTAGAGAACATTCTGGTGGTGGTCAGGCTTGATTCAGTGCTCTTCCAGATACGATGGACGCCATTTAATCTGATATAGTTATTACTGGTATTATCTCAGTATGCCATAGGGATGCTTCTATTTTGTTTGATCCTGGGTCTACATACTCTCATGTGCCTTCATATTTTGCCCATCATGTGGGTACGAACCGAGGGGTGTCTTGCTTTACCTGTGCACATATCTACCTCGGTGGGTGGTACTATTGATTTGGACCATGTGTGTCGGTCTTGCCTTGTCAATATTGGGGGCCTGGAGTCCTGAATTGATTTGTTGCTTTTGAACATGGTACGCTTTGATGTTATTCTAGGCATGGACTGGTTATCTCCGTGTCATGCTATTTTGAACTGTCATGCAAAGACAATCACTTTGGCTATGTTCGGTGTGTTCCAAGGATTAGGTGGCATGGTTCGACTGATTATGTACCCAATAGGGTAATCTCTTTGTTAAAGGCCCAGCAAATGGTTAGGAATGGTTATTTATCATATTTGTCATTTGTGAGAGATGTTGGAGCGTAGACTCCTAGTGTTGATTTGGTTTCTATTGTGAGGGATTTCCCTGATGTGTTTTCAGCAGGCCTAACGGGCATGCCCCTGGACAGGGATATTGATTTCGGTATTAATCCGGTGCCAAGCACTTAGCTAATATCTATTCCTCCCTATCGTATGGCACCAACTGAGTTAAAAGAATTGAAGGAGCAACTTCTAGAACTCCTAGATATGGGGTTCATTCGCTCGAGTGTGTCATTGTGGGATACACCTGTCTTGTTTGTCAAGAAGAAAGATGGCACAATGAGGACGTGCATTGACTACAGATAGTTGATAAGGGATTCTTGTATTATGAAGACAACATTCAAGATGAGATATGAGTGTCTAGTTATGTCTTTTGGGTTAACTAATGCCCCAGCAGTGTTCATGCATTTGATGAACAATATGTTTCAGCCATATCTGGATTCATTTATGAATATTTTTATTGATGACATCCCGGTGTACTCGCATATCTAGGATGAGCACACTCAACATTTGAGTGTGGTATTACATAGAATGAGGGAAGAGAAGCTTTATGCAAAGTTCTCCAAGTGTAAGTTCTGGCTTGGTTCATTGGCTTTTCTAGGACAGGTGGTGTCTAGTGATGGTATTCAGGTTGACCCAAAGAAGATAGAGGCGGTGCACGGTTGGCCTAGACCATCCTCAACCCTAGAGATTCGGAATTTCCTAAGTTTTGCAGTGTATTATTGCAGGTTTGTCTAGGGTTTTTCATCTATTGCTTCGTCCTTGACCAGGTTCACGCAAAAGAGTGTACCATTTGTATGGTCGGGCGATTGCGAGGAAAGCTTTCAGAAGCTCAAGACGGCTTTGACCTCAACTCCAGTGTTAGTTTTGCCATCAGCTTTAGGTTCTTACACTATGTATTGTAATGCTTTGAGAGTTGGGATCGGATGTGTGTCGATGTAGGAGGATATAGTTATTGCATATAGTTCACGTCAGTTGAAGCCTCATGATAAGAACTACCCCGTATATGATTTGGATTTGGCTGCCATAGTTCATGCTTTGAAGATTTTGAGGCATTACATATATGGCGTATCTTGTGAGGTGTATACCGATCATCTCAGTCTTAAGAATTTGTTCAACTAGAAGTATCTTAATTTGAGCAGCGGAGATTGCTTGAGTTGCTCAAGGATTATGACATTACCATTTTGAATTATCCCAGGAAGGCCAATGTAGTGGCCAATTCTTTGAGTCGAAAGACAGTGAGTATGGGTAGCTTGGAATACATTCCAGTTGGGGAGACGCCCCTCGTAATTGACGTCCAGGCCTTGGCCAATCTAATAGTGAGGCTAGATATTTCGGTGCCTAGTTAGGTGTTGGTTTGTGTGGTATCTCGGTCCTCCTTGTATGACCTGCATTAAGGAACACCATTATGATGATCCATATTTGCTTGTCCGTAATGACAGAGTTCAGCATGATTATGCTAGGGATGTGACCATTGAAGGTTATGTGCCGGAGAATTTCGTCACATTTCAATACTAATTGCTTAGGTTATAGCTTGTTTTAATGTAATTATAGCACATACTTATGTAGATTTGTTACTCTTATAGTGCAAAAGGAAGGGAAGACTAAGGATATGAAAATGTAAGCAAAAAGAGAAGAAAAGAGCAAAATAGTGTACAAGTGCAACTCTGCGGACCATTCTGCGGTCGTAGATCACACATACAGACCGCATAATTGATCTCAAATCGCAGAGTTTTACACAATCTAAAGCTAAAATTTATGTCAAGAATGCAGCGCAATCTATGATCGTGGAATCAACACATGGACCGTAGATGTGCAGCAGAATGAACAAGAAGAAAACTTAGGGTCAGAATGCGATGCAAATCTGCGGTCGCATAACACAAATGTGGATCGCAGAGTGGAACTGCGATGAAGCACTGACCACTAAGGTTTTGGATCTGTGGAGGAGCTGCTCAAATGAAGACCGCAGACCTTCTTTGCGACAGATTTGCGGTCGTAGACGTGACCTGGAACGACAATTTTGTCCATTTCTGTCATGAAATTGGCCCCCTTATAAATAGTTTTAAGTGTTTTTGTGGGATCATCTTGTCTACTTCTTACACTACATTCCAAGACACAAATATTCTATCTTTTTGGAAGCTTTTGTGTAGAAGATTCTCTCCTTTTAGTATGTGTAGCTAAGTCAAAATAATAATGTTGTGGACCCTAAAAGGGTGTTATTTTAATGGGTTTTTGACATTGAATATATGTATAATGGTTGGTGGATATCGATTTACTTCTCATTCTTCATTTATTGTTGGTGGTTACAAACATTAACAAAAGCCATTAAATTCTTGCTTTACTTAGGAAAGTGGGTTAGAATTTGGTAAAAGTAAATAGCCACGACTCAAGGCCTTACACCTTGTTTAATAAAATTGCTTAGAGATAACTGGGATTTATTTGGCATATATTGATGGTTACGAATTGCAACACTTTTACATTTGGGAAATTTTAGAAGAGGAAATACTATTCAATTATTGGGAAATATGGGGTAGTTGCTTAGACATCAATTGCATATCATGAACCAACCATTAGAAATATATCATATTAACACCGATAGCATGACACTTCAATAAAGGGGACACAACCTTGGTTTAATCAATCTCACTAATTATCATATCAACAATTCAAATAGTTAGTTCCAAATCAACTGTTTTCCATACTCTTGATTGCATTACTCTACACACATGTTACTGTTAACCGAGTAGAATTACGATCTCAGTCGGGCAACACACTAAGTTAAGTAACCTTTTAACATCTATTCCCCGTGGGATTCGACCCCAACCTTGTTAGGTTATTATATTTGACATCGACCCCCTTACACAAGTTATTAAAGTGTAATTTGAGCATATCAAATTTTGGTGCCATTGCTGGGGAATACGGCTTTGAAATTACTTATTAGTGTGTGCTTTACTGTGTATCTAATTCTATTCTATCACACTTTGCTTGTATTGCTTGGTGTTGATAGGATAACATGTCTGAATCTGGCAATGACGTTGGGGTAGATTTGGGAGGCAATCCCTTTGCAGACATCGAAGAGTACATTGATGATACCAACCCTATTATACCTCCTAAGGTTGGTGTTGCGACATTCAAAGTGGAACATGGGTTGATCTTTATGCTCAAAGATGAGGGGTTCTTTAGAAATTCCACCGAGATGATCCAACACAGCACCTTAGGAACATTTTAGGAGTGTGTGCAATGCGCAAGCATAATAATGTCTCAAAAGATGCCATGATATTGAGATGCTTTAGTACTTTCTTACTGGGCATGCAAGAAAATGGCTCCAGAATATACCACCTAACTCTATTCATTCTTGGCCCGAAGTTGTCCGGGCATTTCTATCCAAGTGGTTTCCGCAAAGTAAATAGTCTGAGTTGCGTGATAAAATATTCATCTCCAAGCAAATACCGGGGGAGCAGTTGCATGAGGCATGGAACCATTTCAAGTTATATTTGATGAGGTCTCCAAACAATGGTATTCTGGAGTCTATGCTATTGAAGAAATTCTACATGGGTTTGGATCCTATTAACCAATCTATAGCAAAGAATGTAGCTGATGGATCATTCATGGATAAAACATTTGCAAGGGTAACACAAATTCTTGACAATTTGATCAGGTGGAGTGGCATATGGGTCTCCTTCCGTTACCAATTTGATCAGGCAAAATCAAGAGAGGGACCAAATAATTGCAGGATTGGCTACGAATGTGAATGTATTGACAAAAATGTTCATGGATAATCGAACAAAGAAAGTGAATGTAGTCGAGGATGTGCAACTCTTTTCCAACGAAGAGTTTGAAGAAACCAACTATATCAACAACCCTCAAGGAGGGTATCAAAGACAACAATATCAAGCTCAAGGATAACAAGGCCAATGAAGGCCAAACCCGCAAGGGCAAGGCAACCAACAATGGAGACAAGACCAAGGCGGCCCAAACCAAGGAAATTGGAACAACAACAACAATTTTGCCAATAAGAGTTCAAACCCTTATGTTTCTCCAACGGGTCAATATTCAAACCAAGGGTGTTCTAGTGAATCTAAGTTGGAATATATGCTCGAGCGGGTGTTGCAAAATCAAGAAAAATCCGACACTTCCATGAGGAACTTGAATGAGGTTGTAGGGTCTCATACTGTCTCCATTCATAAATTAGAGATGCAAATGAGAGACCTCTCCAAAGAGTAAAATCCAAAGAAAAAAGGTACACCTCTAGTGACTCGGTTGCAAATCCAAGAGGTAGTGGGAGTGGTAAAATTTCTCACATCATGGAGATTTCTAATTGGAGTGGGAAGGTGCTAAACGGAGAGGGTGAACAAATGGTTGAAGAAGAAAAGCTTGAGAAAAAGGTAGAGGTTGGAGAGAAAATTGCTGTTGAGGTTGAGAAGATTCCAAAAGAAGCGGCAGTGCAAAAAGAACAACGGGGCGAGGCGAAGGAAGAGGGGAAAGTGACACCAAAACCTCTTCCACCTATTCCTAGACCTTCTCCTACATTTCCTCAAAGGATTTCATGCAAGATTGATGATAGAAAATTTGAAAAGATCTACGACATCCTTAAGCAACTAACGGTGAACATTCTATTTGTGGAAGCATTTCAAGAGATGCCGGAGTTCGCTAAATATTTGAATGATTTGGTCACCAAGAAAAGGACTGCAAAGCATGAGGTGGTAAACATGACTCACCGGGTTAGTTCTATTATTGGCACAACTCTGGTCCAAAAGAAGGAAGATCCGAGAGGTTTTACCATACCATGTACTATTAGGGCGCGTGATTTTGCAAGAGCCCTTTGTTACAATGGGGCTAGCATCAACTTGATGCCACTTTCTATTTATAAGCAAGCGGGATTAGGTACATGAATGCCAACAAGCATGATGTTACGAATGGCCAATTGCCCCATTAAGCGACCAGTAGGAATTGTTGATGATGTGCTTGTAAAAGCTGGAAAATTCCCTTTGCCCGCCGACTTCATAATCTTGATTGTGCGGTTAATAAAGAAATCCCTATCATTTTGGGGAGACCATTCCTAGTCACGATAAGAGCACTCATGGATTTGGAGCGGAACCAGATAAAATTTAGGGTGAATGATGAATAGGTTACATTTTTGTGATAGAGGTTGTTGATGAGGTGGAAGATACTGTAGAATTGAAAATGGAAGACAAATGCCTTGGTGAGGAATTGGCGGCTATCTTGGTAAATTTTGATCGGTATGACATGGAGGGGTTGGAGTCAGTAAATGCATTGGAGGGTCTTGGGTCCTACACTTATACTCTGGCAAAACTTTCTCTTGACTTGGAGAATCGAGCTAAACCTCCGGCAAAGCCATCAATAATTGAGGCAGCACAATTAGAGCTCCAACCACTTCCTCCACACCTAAGGTATAAATTTCTTGGCTCCAATGACACATTGCCCGAAATTGTTTCTTCTTTGTTGATGATGTGCAGTTGGAGAAATAATTGGAAAACTTGAAGGAGCATATGCAAGCCATTGGGTGGACAATTGCAGATATTCGAGGAATCCCCACGGGCATTTGTGAACTCAAGATACAATTGGAGAATGACACAAAACCAAGTGTGGAGCATCAATGGAGATTGAATCCGTCAATGCAAGAGGTAGTGAAGAAGGAAATCATCAAGTGGTTAGATGTCGGGGTTGTGTACCCGATTTCTAATAGTTCTTGGGTAAGTCCGATGCAATGTGTATGGAAGAAGGGAGGCATAACCCTAATTAAAAATGACAAAAATAAGCTCATACCAAAAAGAATGGGCGACCGGTTGAAGGGTATGCATGGATAACCGAAAGCTAAATAGTGCAACATGCAAGGACCATTTCCCTATGCCTTTTATTGATAAAATGCTTGATCGGCTCGGGGGGAGGTGATTCTATTGTTTTGTTGATGGGTATTCCGGCTATAACCAAATAAACATCGCATTGGAGGAACAAGAGAAAACAACATTCACTTGTCCCTATGGAACCTTTGCCTTTAGCCAGATGCCATTTGGGTTGTGCAATGCTCCGGCTACATTTCAAAGATGCATGATGTCCATTTTATTCGACATGGTGGAAGATTTTCTTGACGTATTCATGGATGACTTCTCGGTTGTGGGTGATTCTTTTGATCATTGTCTTACCAATAATAGACATGTTATTAAGAGATGCGAGGAAACAAATATTGTGCTAAATTGGGAGAAATGTCACTTCATGGTTGATCAAAGTATCGTGTTGGGGCATATGATTTCAAAAGATGGCATTTCGGATGACCAGGCAAAGATCGAGATTATTTCAAAACTTCCTCCACCTACTTCGGTGAATGATGTTCAAAGTTTCTTGGGGCATACCGAATTTTTAGGGGATTCATCAAGGACTTCTCCAAGATTGCAAACCCCATGTGAAAGCTTCTTAGAAAGGGTGCAAAATTTTTGTTTGATGAAAAGTTCCTCAAGGAATTTGATGAATTAAGGTTGAAACTCACCACGACACCTATTATTGTCACGCCCGATTGGAATCTTCCTTACGAGCTCATGTGTTATGCTAGTGGTGTAGATATTGGAACAATGCTTGGGCAGCATCATAACAAAGTTCTCCATCCGGTCTACTACGCAAGTAAAACACTCAATAGGGCACAATTTAACTACACCGTCACAGAACAAGAGCTTCTTGCCATTGTCTATGACATTGAGAAGTTTCGAGCTTATTTGTTAGGGAGCAAGGTTGTGGTATTCACGGATCATGCGGCTCTCCGGTACCTCATGGAAAAGAAAGATGCAAAGACTCGGTTAATTCGATGGGTTCTATTATTGCAACAATTTGACTTTGAAGTCAAGGACCAAAAGGGAACTCAAAACCAAATGGCGGATCATTTATCAAGACTTGAGGAAGCGGGGAGACCAAAGCAAAAGCTTGAAATCAATGATGCCTCCCTGGATGAGCACATTTTGGCACTCTCGAACACTTTTGCTCCATGGTATTCCGACATTGCTAATAACTTGGTGAGTGATCTTATTCGAGAAGGATTGGAGTCTTATCAACAAAAGAAGTTCTTGAGACATTGTCAGCAAAATTATTGGGAGGAGCCCTATTTGTTTCTTGTGTGTGCCGACAATATCATTAGAAGGTGCGCCCTGGAAGAAGAGCTCATGCCAATTCTCAAAGCATGCCATGACTCAGTGGTTGGGGGACATCATGAAGGAAATCAGATGGCGACTAAGATTCTCAAATGTGGTTATTATTCGCCTTCCATCTATCATGATGCAAATCAAATGGTCAAGGCTTGTGATCAATGACAATGACAAGGTTCTATTTCCAAGAGGCATGAGATGCCGATGCACTTTGTGATCGAGATAGAGATCTTTGATGTGTGGGGGATCGACTTCATGTGTCCCTTTTATGAGTTCTTATGGAATGAAGTACA